>JBBMKA010005301.1:0-11708 GCA_037833695.1 Sechiopsis laciniata | reverse complement strand
CTAAAATTGGACAATTTTGAAAGTCGAGGGACTAAATTGGACACTTTAAAAGTCGAGGGACTAAAATGAAATAAACCCCATAGTCTAGGGACCAAAATGGTATTTTAACCTAAAACCTATTACTTAATTTTACAACATTTGAATGTCAAAAAATATAAATAGCAAAATAATTTCTAAACAAATGACTACCATAGATTGAAAAAATAATATTTAAATGTTAAAACTTTTTTTGAATCACCAATCTAACTGATGATGATTAATTTCAAGTTTTATGAAAAGTTTTGAAGTACATTAAGTATAATAAAATAATATTTTAAATATAAAGACATATATATAATTTTTTGACATAGACATTCATTATTCGTGTGAAGATACCAATTGACTTCTTGTTAGGCATAAACCAAAGAGATATAATTAACATATATTATAGATTTATAAGTTGACGTTTAAATGTCTCTAACCCAATTATCATGATTTGTACTAAGAAAGACATGAAAATACCAAGTAATATATTATTTTTGATATTGAGATGCAATAGAAAAGTTAAGTGAGCGTTGAGTGAGCATTTATTTCCCCTCATCTGCCTCCCTCTTTATATCTCTCATCTTCTTTTCTTCCCAATCCATTCCTTTTTCAAACTTTTCCATATCTCAAATCTTCAAAAATGGCTCCGATCTTGCCGGATTTCTCCAGCTCCGTCAAGCTCAAGTACGTCAAACTCGGCTACCAGTACCTAGTCAACCACATTCTCACCCTCACGCTAATCCCTCTCATGATCGTCGTTTCCGTTCAGGTTCTCCGGATGGGCCCGGACGAGATTCTCAACCTCTGGCGATCCCTCCGCTTCGATCTCATCCCGATTCTCTCCTCCTCCTTCTTCATCGTCTTCGTCGCAACCGTCTATGTCATGTCCAAACCCCGAACCATCTACCTCGTCGACTACGCCTGCTTCAAACCCCCCGTCACTTGCCGAGTCCCCTTCTCCACTTTCATGGAACACTCCCGCCTCATCCTCAAAAACAACCCCAAGAGCGTTGAGTTTCAGATGCGCATTCTCGAGCGCTCCGGCCTCGGGGAGGAGACTTGTTTGCCGCCTGCCATTCACTACATCCCTCCCCTCCCTACCATGGAAGCCGCCCGAGACGAGGCCGAGCTTGTCATCTTCTCCGTAATGGATGAGCTGTTTCTCAAAACAGGCCTCAAGCCTAAAGACATTGATATTTTAATTGTGAATTGCAGTCTGTTTTCGCCGACGCCGTCTCTCTCCGCCATGGTGATTAATAAATACAAACTTAGAGGGAATATCAAGAGCTTTAATCTCTCTGGTATGGGCTGCAGCGCCGGGTTGATTTCCATTGATTTGGCTCGTGATTTGTTACAAGTTCATCCGAATTCAAACGCGGTTGTAATTAGTACTGAAATCATCAGTCCTAATTATTACCAAGGAAACGAAAGAGCCATGCTGGTCCCCAACTGCCTATTCCGCATGGGCGGGGCCGCGATACTCATCTCCAACCGCCGGTCCAACCGCCGGCTGTCCAAATACCGGTTGAGCCACGTCGTACGAACACACAAAGGAGCCGACGACAAAGCCTACCGCTGCGTCTACGAGGAAGAAGACAAAGAAGGCAAAGTAGGCATATCACTTTCCAAAGATCTCATGGCCATAGCCGGGGAGGCATTGAAGTCGAACATCACGACGATCGGCCCCCTGGTTCTACCCGCGTCGGAGCAGTTGCTGTTCCTCTTCACTTTAATCGGCCGGAGGATATTCAACCCGAAATGGAAACCGTACATACCGGATTTCAAGCAGGCGTTCGAGCATTTCTGCATCCACGCGGGCGGGCGGGCCGTGATCGACGAGCTGCAGAAGAATCTGCAGCTGTCGGCGGAGCACGTCGAGGCGTCGAGAATGACGCTGCACCGGTGGGGCAATACGTCGTCGTCTTCGCTTTGGTATGAATTGGCGTACATTGAAGCGAAAGGGAGGATGAAGAAAGGTGATCGGGTTTGGCAAATTGCATTCGGGAGTGGATTTAAGTGCAACAGTGCGGTTTGGAAATGTAACAAAACGATTAAATCGCCAATTGATGGGCCGTGGGCTGATTGTATTGATAGGTATCCAGTTCATATTCCTGAAGTTGTTAAGCTCTGAAAATGGCGGAAATTAGAAAAAAAAAAAAAAAAAAAGAAGAAATTAAAGGAAATAACATAAAAAAATAAGGGGAAAAGGAGATGGGGCTGGGCTACTATATATTTCCACTTGTTTTTTTCTTTCTTTTTATTTACATTTTTTTTTGTTGCTCAATCCGATTGGATTTCATAGATGGAATATTTTATGTTTGTATTGAATTTAAAGTAAAGTTCCATGTTAGGAAAATAAATCTGCTGCTGACTAACGGTGTAGTTTGTTTTTGGGAGAAAAGGTATTAACTTCGTTGGGTCTTGCTTTGTATTTTGAGTACTCGGTCATATTTGACAATAATGAATCACATTTTTAATAAAATCATCATTTTTTATATATACTTCAATTTATTTTATATAATTGGATTACTCGTATGGTACGTTATTGTCATATGGCACATTGTATTGTTATTACAAAGAGATGGAAAAATATATTCTAGATACTTATTAGAAGATACCTTTTTTTTTCTTCATTTAGATTTTTTATTAACTCTTTCCCAAAATTAAATTATATTTAAAGTCGATTTTTGGATTTGAATGTCAGTGGAATTTAATAGTCCACTTGACAAATTTATTGGTATGAAATGATACAAATAATATTAATTCCATAACATTTTGAGATTTAAATGTTTATTGATTATTAGATTATACATTTACATTTTAATTTAAAATTTGGAAATATACATTTTTTTTAGAATTTGAATTATATAAATTTTATTTTAGATGTTAAATAAAGGGTTTTCTTTTTATGGGTGGTTTCTCTTGGTTTGATATTTTTTTTCTTCAATTGGATATGAGATAGTAGATGTTTAAAAGAGAAACTTTAAAAGGAGTAATAGATCCCTATTGAATCATGTTTGAATTTCCAAATTGAATACAAATTAAAATTTGTATGGGTTGTTTTTAAAAAATAATAAATAAATATGTATTGATTTAAACAAAATGATGTCGAAGTACGATTTTGAAATATTGGACACCAAACAAATAGGAAGGAAAAGTTGAACTAAAAAAAAAGTGAGACAACAAAATAAGTAAATTAGGGGTATTTTTTATTATTATTTTTTAATCTAGATAATTAGAATCACAATTAAATCACAAATGTCTAATAGTTTTAGGGATTATGTTTGTTTGGTAGAAATATTTTTAAGGATATGTGAGGATATTTAGATAACTAATTTATTTTATAAATTTCGTTCATGAAAATATCTTAAATGTCCTCTTAACATATTGATATAATTTATACATTAATTTATGTAAATAAAACTTATATACCACTTTTTTAGTAATTTAAATATTGTGTTTTAAAATAAATTTAACTAATAAAAAAATTAAAATAAATTTATTAGTTGAAGGAGTATTAAAATTAGCTAGATGTAGAAAGTGTTTACAGTTATATTTAAAAAATATAATTAAAAAATAATGCATTTTAAATTTTTATTAAAAATAATAAAAAATTATTCAATTTAATTAAAATAATTCAAAAACAAAATATAAAATAAAAATATAATTAATTATGTACAGTAAGTTGTTAATCATACAAAAAGAATATATTATTTTGTTTAAACTACAAACTAATTACAAAATATGAAAGAAAATAAATTGATAAAATAATAAAAAAAGTTGTAAAAGGTAAATATGTCATTCAAAAATGTCCTATACACGAGCATGTCAAGATACCTGAATATTTTTCATACCACAAAATAAACGATGAAATCCAAATGACTATTTCATAGAAATTTTGGTTTATAAAGTAAACGACTCCTATAATATTTTTTAAAAAATAATGTCATTAAATTAGTTAGTTTTATGCAGTTCAACAATTATAAATAAGATTCAAATTTATGAATTCTTAATCATAGAAATAAAATTCATCATCTCTTAATTATAGAAAGATACTGATGCAATTAGGCTCAGAATTTTTTTTAGTTCCAAAAGAAACATTTTTTAATCTGTTAGGCTTAGTCAAATGAATTAAATGGGACAGTCCCCGCTCCTTTTATCAGTAGGAATGTGTTTGGATAATATATTAAAGATGTCAAATTGAAGTTTAATTGGTGTATAATTTTTATGAAGGTCATAAATTGAATGGAACATTGTCTTTAATGTCTCTATCATTTAGCCCACCCTTAAAATATTCTTAAAGATTATTTCAAAAAAGTATGATTAAAGATAACATAAATTTTATTTTAGAAAAGCCGGATAAAAGCTTGTAACTTATTTTCAGTTCTACAATTGAGGTGGAAAATTTGAATCATGACCTCTTAATCATTAAACATATATTAATGTGAACTATTATTTTTGTTGGCAAGATTACAATAACTTGAATTAAAATTGTTGTAACAAAAAACTTGCATTAAAATGTTCGTTTTATTTCCTAATTTTTTTAAAAGAAAAATGTTTGATAGTTTTTTTAAAAGTATATAAGTGAGAGAAGTAGAGATCGCTAATATATCTAAATATTAATAATACAAATTTGTAACAGTTAAGCTATAAATTTGAACCAAATGGGTTGTTGGTTTCCTTGTTATGGTGGAAATTCAATTTTGGTTCTAATTTATTTGAGAGAAAATTCAATTTTGGTTCTAATTTATTTGAGAGAAGTATAGTACCTCTTTTATCTAAATTTTGGGAGTTATATCAATTAATCCAAAAAAAAAAAAAAAAAAAAAATCGAGACAAAAAGTTATGTCAATTAATTCATAAATTTTCATAAGTGAATCAAGTTAGACATTAATCATAAAAAAAAAAAAACCAAGTTAGACATTATGTTCGTAATTTGTTAATTATGAATTACACATCATTATGTATTTAACCCATATGGTGAGTTCAGTAGAACTTGGGTTAATTGTGAGGTTAGCTTATCTAACCAATTGTGTGTGTGTAAATTGAGCTATATATAAAACTTCATGGGTTTCCTTCATCCTTCGAGAGAGAAGCCTTTAGCCACCAATTGAGAGTTTCTTAATAATATCAATGACAATTATGAATGAGAGTGAACTTCTCACATTTTGAACAGTAGAGTAGGCTAGTCCGAACCACTTTATATCGGTGTGCAATTTCTTCTCCATTTCTTCTTTATTCATATTGTTTGATTTTCATCTTAGCTATTGTTTAGAACATTAGATTTTTGGGATTTTCTTTACATTTTGGTATCAGAGCACATGGTTGTGCTTTCTCCACAATCCTTCCCCTGCGATCAGCTATCAGTTGTCTTTAAGCTTCGATTAGGCGAGTTTTACCTCAATATGCTGCAATTTGGCGAGGTATTACTTAAATTTTTTGAATTTTGTCGTTGGTTTGTTTGATTTCCTGCTCAATTTGTGAAGGCCTTCAAATCCGCCATTTGATTACCGATTGTTTTTTCTGTTAATTGCATTTTCAAGCTTCGATTTGGTTGCTTATGAAATTGGAGCATTCTTAAGCAATTTCCGATTGGCGGGCCAGATTCTTCAAAAAAAATTCTGATAACTCGATCTAGAAGCTGTGGTGTCAAACTTATATGACAATTCTGAATTCTTCGATAATTCTGAAGCTATCTGATGAAATCGGTGTTGGCGTTGGCATTAACTCGTCATTGGCGCAATTAGAAGCCGAGTTTTAAAGTCGACGGTGGTTCTGATCTTCGTCACTTGCAGAAATGACCGATGAACTAGTTTTTTAGGTAAATTTCGTTGTTTTTTTTTTGTTATATGCTTCAGAGAATTGAGGGCAATAATAAGCCTAACTAGCAGGAAGAAACGATCTGGTTTAATATGTAATTCCAGTGTTCTTCAGAGTATTTTTTTACCATATACAAGGTGAATTTTGGAAGCAATCTCTATAAAATTAGATAACAACAAGAACAATCTAGGTTAGTGAATCAAATTTTGTTCACTAATTGTTGATAATTGTATATCAACTTGTTAATTAGCTGCTTGGTTTATTGATAAATGATCATTGTGCCACTGGACAAATAGTTGATTGATTCTGCCTATTAGTTTCATTGTACAACTGATCAGATAAGTTAATTTAGGTGCATCTATTTTGTTGATTCACTATTGAATTGATTGTTACCCCAAAGATATTGATGCTATTAGTGTATATGTTTTGTGAAATTTTTTTGCACATTGCTGGAATGTTTTGTGAATATCTTTGCTGGATCTTGCTGAACAATTAGATTTTTTGTTTTTTTAAATATGTTCAAATTGTGAAGTTCATTTGCTGTTGACATGGTGATTTTGAGTTATTGATTGAAAATTGTTGAGAAATTTTGAAATTCTAAGACTGATATTGTGATAAATTGTTTTGTAATCTAACTGGGTAATTCTGATTTGTTGAACTGTTGTTTTCTGATTTAGGATTGAGACTTGCATTTACTTGATTGTTCTGCTTTCCTGAATTTGGATTATTTGCAAATATGTCAGCTAAATTTGTTTTAGATAAATTTGATAGGAAAAAGGGTTTCAGTTTATGGAAAAGAAAAATTAAAGCCTGGTTGGTGCAACAGAAAGTTGCAAAAGCCTTAGATATCCCTTCAAATGGCCTTTAACTATGATTGATGATGAAAAATTAGAGTCCTGTGAGATAGCCTATAGCAACATTACCCTTCACTTGGTTGATATGTCTTAAGAAGAGTTGACAACATAAAAGATGTAGCAACTTTGTGGGCTAAACTTGAAGAGTTTTACTTAATCCTTGTCAAATAAGATATATCTATTTGGGTTTAGGATGAATCCTTCTAAGGGTTTGGAGGAAAACATCGATGTGTTCAAAAAAATTTGTTGTAACTTAGCAAATACTGAAGAGAAGCTTGATACTGAGAATCAAGCTATAGTTTTCCTCAATTCATTACCCGATAAATACAAAGAGGTTAAGTTAGTCATTAAATACGGTAGTGAAAAGTTGACCCTAGATAAAGTTATTGACTCGCTGTGATATGGAGAATTAGAGATAAAAATTGAGAAGAATGATTCTGAGGCTGTATTTGTGAAGAGTAAATCTTTGAAAGGTCAGAGTAGTAAGTCAAGTAAACCTAGCTCAAAATATGGAAAGAAAAAGAAAGAGCCGAAAGAGCAAAAAAAGAGTTTTACTTGTAATTAAGGTGAGGGGCATATTAAGTATAACTGTCCCGTTTTAAAAAGGAAAGGCACGCTACCTGTAAGAAAGCCTAAAGCAGATGCCAATGTCCTTGAAGGTTATGAATCGACCGAGGTGCTTATGGTCGGTAATTTTGATGATCGTTATGAGAGTCAATTGATTATGAATTTAGGTTGTACCTTTCATATATCCCTTTATAAGCAATATTTTAAAGATTTGAAAGACATTGATACAAGCAAAGTAACTTTCGAAAATAGCCAACAGTGTGAGGTTAAAGGAATAGACATTGTTTGATTTAGCATGGATAACGATTTCGTCAAACTGCTATCTAATGTTCGATATGTGTCTGGATTTAGGAGAAATCTTATCTCATTGAGAACATTTGATGCTGCTAGTTATGACTACAAGTCTCGTCATGGTTTGTTGGTGATTAGCAAAAACAACAAAGTTAAGATGACTGAAAAGCTTGTTAAAGGACTTTATGTTCTTCAAGATCAAGCTATTTAGGGCGAGGTTAATGTAGTTTCTGATTCAAACTTGAAGGCTACAAGAGTTTGACATAATAGAGTGGCCCATATCAGCATAAAGAATTTGATTGCTTATCTAAGCAAGGCTTGTTGGGAGTTCTAAAGCCATCAACAATTGAAAATTGTGAGCATTGCATTTTAGTCAAGTCTACCAAATTGAGTTTTAAGGCTTCTCAATTTAAATCAGAAGAGATATTATACTATATTCATACTAATCTCTAGGGTCCCACTCGGGTCCAAACCCATGGTAGAGCACGTTACTTTCTTTCCCTGATTGACGACCACTCTAGAAAATTATGGGTCTTCATGCTAAAGACCAAAGATGAGACATTTGAGAATTTAAAGAGTGGAAGATTTTAGTTGAGAAGCAATCTAGAAAGCAAGTTAAGGCCTTGAAAAGAAATAATGGGTTGGAGTTCCCGAATCATAACTTCAACGAATTGTGCAAACAATCTAGAATTAAGAGATTTTTTACTGTTTCTGGCACCCCTCAACAGAATGGACTTGCTGAGCAGTTCACTAGGACCATTTTGGAGAAAGTGAGATGCATGCTATCTTTTTCTGGTTTGCCCAAAGTCTTTTTAGGTGAGGCGGTTAACACTGCTGCTTATATCATAAATCGAAGTCCTTCGATTGCTTTGAATTTTAAGATTCCTCAAGAAATCTGTATGGGTTCTCCACTAAATCTGTATGGGTCTCTTGAATCAGAAGATCGAAAATATTTTGTAATTAGAGATGTCAAATTTAATGAAGGATTATTTCTTTGAAAAAAGACTTCTAGCAGTGAAGTTGAAAATAATTCAAAAGTTGCCAAGTAGATGAATTATGAGATTCAGTTACTTGGCAAAGATTCGATCACTAATTTGACTTCTTCTACTTCTATATTGAGAAATTCTTCTGCTGAGCCATCTGTGCCTATTGATGATACTGCACAATCTGATCTCGTTGTTGTTGCTCCTGAACTAGAGATGTTTTTCCTAGTTCAAAGGGTATTAACAAATTTCCCCTGTTGTTAATCTTGACATTCAATCCTATCAACTGACTAGAGATAGGCAGAAAATGGGTAATTAAACCTCCATCGAGATATGATGAAGCTCAATTTATAGGTTATGTTTTGCACTATTATGAAGAAGAAAACATTTTTTAACCAAATACCTATAAACAAGCTTTAAATTCCAAGCATTCTGTTGAATGGATTGAAGAGATGGATAGGGAAATGGCTTCTCTGAAGAAGAATCAAACTTCGACTTTGGTGGAGAGATCTGATAACTGTAAAGTTATAGACTGCAGATGGTTGTTTAAGGTGAAACCAGGAATTAAGGGATTTGCTCATTCTCGATTTAAAGCTAGATTAGTTACTAAATGTTACACACAAGAAGAGAGGATTGACTACACTGAAGTTTTTTCTCCAGTTGTTAGACATTATTTTATTAGAGCCTTACTGGCTATGGCTGTTTAATTCAATCTTGAGTTGGAACAAATGGATGTAACTATAGTGTTCTTGCATGAAACCTTGGATGAAGATATCTTTATGAAACAACCTCCTAGATATGAAGTAGATGGTCATTCTGATATCGTTTGTCACTTAAATAGGTCCATCTATGGCCTTAAGAAGTATTCGAAGCAGTGGAATAAGTGTTTTGATTCATTCATATCTGAAAAGGGTTTTGCTAAAAATTCCTTTGATTCTTGTGTTTACAGAAAGAATGTCAGTTCAAGTTGCTTCATCCTTCTTCTGTTACATGTGGATGATATTTTGATTGCATCGAGTAGTGTTGTGTTGAGATTAAGAGGGTAAATCTGTTGAATAGAAAATTTGAGATGAAATATTTGGGTGCTGCTATGAAGATTTTAGGTATGGAGTTGAACAGAGACCGTGGTAATTATAGTTTGAGTATCAGTCAACCTGAGTATCTAGCTGGTATTGTGAAACACTTTCACATGAAAAGTAGCGGGTTAGTGAAAACTCTTTTAGTTCAGCATTTCAAATTATCATCAAAATAATCATCATCTTCTGATGCTGAAATTCAAGATATGAAAGGGGTTCCTTCTTCTAACTTAGTTGGGAGTATTATGTATGTTATGATATCTTGTAGGTCTGATTTGGAACACTCGATGAGTGTGGTTACCACGTACATGAGCAATCTTGGTAAGGCTCACTAGGAAGCAGCTAAATGGATATTGAGGCATATTGAAGGCTCTGTTACTAAGGGTCTATTGTATACGAGATTTGATGATTATACGGAATCAATCCTGACAGGTTATGTTGATTTTGATTATGTTGTTGACGCTGATAGGAGGAGATCTCTCACAGGATATGTTTTCATGTTGTTTGGTAATGTTATAAGTTTAAAATCTAGTTTGCAGTCAATTGTTGTTTTGTCATCTACTAAGGCTAAATATATTGCTTTGGGTGATGTAGTGAAGAAGTCTCTGTGGCTCAAAGGTTTGATATCTGAAATGCTTGATTTTGATTATCTGATTGATTTGTATTGTGATAGCCAGAGTGCTCTGACATTGTCTCGAACTAAGTACATTGATGTTAGATTTCATTTTGTTAGAGATATTGTTGTTGAGAACAGTTGACATTGGTGAAGGTGAATACAGTTCACAATCTTGCTGATACTCTGACAAAATCCTTGTCATCTGAGAGCTTTGAGTACTTATGTGATTTACTCTGCATGGGCTAATTCTGAGTCAAGTTGGTTTGACATTCCGATTTGTGTTGCTCAGTTTGGACAGCTTCTGATCTAGGTTAATTTGGAATTCTGATATTATGATTGTTCTTCTTGAGCATGTTTTGATCCAGGTGTGTCTGAAGCTTCTGATGATTTCGAAATTAATTCTGATATTTTAATGTCATTTTATGATAGGTACTTCAAAAGGGTATTTTGTTAATTATGAATTACACATCATTATGTATTTAACCCATATGGTGAGTTTAGTGGAACTTAGTTTAATTGTGAGGTTAGGTTATCTAACCAATTGTGTGTGTAAATTGAGCTATATATAAAGCTTCATGGATCTCCTTCATCCTTTGAGAGAGAAAATTCTAGCCACCAATTGAGAGCCCCTTGATAACATCAATGGCAATTATGAGTGAGAGTGATCTTTTTACATTCTGAGCAGTGGAGTAGGCTAGTCTGAACCACTTTACATCGGTGTGCAATTTCTTCTCCATCTCTTCTTTGTTCATATTGTTTGATTTTCATCTTAACTACTGTTTAGAACATTAGATTTTGAGGATTTTCTTTACATAATTAATAGCTATTTTTAGTCGATTCTTTTTAAAATTAGCTCAAAATTTTCATAATAAGAATATTCTTAACTTCAATTCACCATAGTAGCAAAGAACAATCATCATTTAATTGTTTCGAAAGAAGTATGTACTTAAAGATAGAGAAATACAATGAGATGGAACAAAGACAAATAGATATTTGATTCTAACATTTTCGTCTAATATTACATCCCTAATGTTACTTGTAAAAAGTTACTTGAGATTTTTCTTGATTAAATTTTGATAACCAATCGGAGATATTCACCTTGTCTCATATTAGAAATGTGAAGAGTCTTCAATATCTTTATGAGATATATGAGTTATTCATTTCATTACCAATTGGTTTTCAGGTGGAAATATATATTATCTAATATGATATCAGAGTTCAAACATGTAGTTCCGACCCAACCGAAGTGAGTAAAATCTTAAGCGTGTATTTGATTCCCAAAAAACTCAGATCCAATTCAAAGCAAGTAAGTCTAAATGAATATTTCAATCTGCAAATTCAAATCTAATTCAAGGTGGAAAAACGAGTAGTTTGTTGGAAAAAACCTTCCCTAATTACCGTAGGAATAAGCAGAAAAATACTGAGAAATTAAAAGGAAACAACAAAATAAAGAACACAAGAATTTACGTGGAAAAAC
>JBBMKA010005300.1:0-11712 GCA_037833695.1 Sechiopsis laciniata | reverse complement strand
TCAATGGGAGTTAAGGTTTAACCCCGCTAGCGTGTGCAAAACCCTGAGCCTATTCATGTGGAACTGCAGCGGAAGCTTAGTTCTACATCCATGATTGCGGAAGCATTTATGCGGTTAGGTAGCATGATTTCTTTATCACCACATAACACATACATGTTCTCTCGAGATTTCTAATTAACTTAAGCAACTTAGTTTAGCATTAGCATGAGTGTCAGCATCAGCATCAGTTTAACATCAGCATTAGTGTCAGAATTAGCATTTTATTCAATTGATACTTCACCAACATCAACTATCTTAAACCTATTCGTGTTATTTACATTTCTGACCCTTAATCTATATCATTGCGCTTTAAATTCTTTGTGGGATCGATAAATCTTTATACTTATTACTTGCTACAATTCCCGACCGCATATACTTACGCTTAAGCAATTCTGAGTCACACTTAGCTTAAATTGTCTTTGAATTAATTAAGAAGTATTATATTAGCATGGGAATCGCAACCCATTAGACGCATATACATATAAATAAACAAACGCAGCACTGTAAAACTCTATAACCTACGCTCGTAAGCAAGATTCTATTCGTGAGAATTCATTCAAGACTCTTATAACGCAGCATAACAATGAACACACAGTAAGAAGTTTAAATCAGCAAATTTTATTACGACTACTATATGTTTATCATTATAGCTACTCTTAAGAAAAATAGTAAAATAGAATTAGCACAATTGTGAAGTGTGAAGTTCCCTTGTCATCGGCTTCTACAGTCACCACCAGTTTCTTCTCGCATGAATCAGACTCTAACCCTTTGACTTAGCTCCTCTACACTTAGATCGGCTTCTGGCCATCCGACCAGCTCACCAAACTTCGGCTTCCTTCTTGCAATTTATAGAGTTGATTTACTTAGTCGGCAAGTCTAGGTGAGCTAGAAAATCTTCATTAATGCAAGGTTTCTAGATTTCCGCTGAAATTTATTTGATTGTCACCACTTTAATTGCTTGATTGATTCTCTATTTATTTCCATGTTGGTGTAATTTTCGAGCGTGACTGTCTTGTGAACGCGTGATTCTTCTATGTGCGTCGCTGTTTGCGTTGTTTCGTTCCTCTAACATAAGTGTTTAGCATTTCCTGCATTTTAATAGCTTTTTAGCGCATATTTGTGTATTATTTGTATCTAATTCGCATATTGTACTAATGATACTATTTTCTGTCCACATGCTGATTTCTAGACTTTTATTCGCAAAATGTTCCTACTAGCTCGAAAAACTTCCTGATCCCTTAATAAAATGCTTGGTAAATCAGCCTAAATAATGACCTATTTGAGAGCTATTAAACAGCCATTGCCAATAAGGCTCTTATAGAAGAATGTCTGACAACTAGAGAAAAACTTTAGTGTAGTCAATCCCCTCTTCTTGTGTGTAACCTTTGGCAACCAATCTCACTTTAAATCAAGGTTGAGCAAATCCCTTAGTTCATGGTTTCACCTTAAACAACCATCTGCAGTCAATAATCTTATAATTTTCAGGACGATCCACCAAAATCTAAGTTCGATTCTTCTTCAAATAAGCCATTTCCTGGTCCATCGCCTCAATCATTCAACTGAATGATTGAAATTTAAAGCTTGCTTATAGGTATTCGATTCAGAAATGCTTTCAACATCATAGTAGTACAAATCAAAACCTACAAACTGAGCTTCATTATATCTCGGTGGGGATCGAATTACCTTTCTCTGCCTATCTTTAGTAAGCTGATAGGACTGAATGTTCAGATTCACAATAGGGGCAATTTGCTGAACATTACTCTCTGTACTAGTAGGAACATCCTTTAGCTCAGAAACAACAACAACGAGATCAGAATGTGTAGTATTATGATATGCACAAATGGCTCAATAGAAGAATCTCTCGATGTAAAAGCCGAAGAAGAAGTCAAATCAGTTCTCGAATCTTTGCCAAGTAACTCAATTTCATAACTCATCTGCTTGGTAATTTCTGAATTATTTTCAACTCACCACTAGAAGTCTCTTTCCAGGGAAATAATTCTTCGTTGAATTTGACATCTCTACTACAAAACATTTTCGATCTCTTGATTCAAGAGACCAAAGCTTGTAGCCTTTCACTCTCAAAGGATATCCAATAATGATACATCTCTTGGCTCGCGAATCCAGCTTACCTTGTTTAGTATGGGCATATGCTGCATAACCAAACACTTTCAAATGATTCAGATTTGGTGGAGAACCTATCCAGATTTCTTGAGGAGTCTTAAAATTCAAAGTAGTAGAGGGACTTCTATTGATGATGTAAGTAGTAGTGTTATTTGCCTCACCCCAAAAGACTTTGGGCAAACCTGCAAAAGACAACATACATCTCACTTTTTCCAAAATGGTTCGATTGAACCTTTCTGCAAACCCAATTTTGTTGAGGGGTACCCGGAACAGTCAGAAATCTCTTAATCCTAGATTATTTGCATAAATCGTTGAAGTCTTGATTCAGAAACTCCAACCCATTAACTGTTCTCAAGCCTTTACTTGCCTTCCAGATTACTTTTCAATTAAAATCTTTCACTCTCTGAATTTCTGAAAAGTCTTATCTTTGGTCTTCAGCATAAAGACCCATAACTTTCTAGAGTGGTCATCAATCAGGTAAAGAAAGTATCTTGCTCCACTATGAGTTTGAACCCGAGCAGGGCCCTAGAGATCAGAATGGATATAATCTAATATCCCCTCTCATTTAAACTTAGTAGACTTGCCCAAAATGCAATGCTCACAATTTTCAATTGCTGATGGCTTCAGAATTCCCAAAAGTCCTTGCTTAGATAAGCAATCAAGTCCTCTATGACTAATGTGGGCCAATCTATTATGCCATAATCTCAAAGCCTTCAAATTAGAATCAGAAACTACATTGACCTTGCCCTGAATAGCTTGACCTTAAAGAGCATAAAGTCATTTAACAAGCTTTCCAATCATCTTAACTTTGTTGTTTTTACAAATCATAAACAAACCCTGGTGAGACTTGTAGTTATAACCAGCAACATTAAAATTTCTCAAAAAAATGAGGTTTCGTCTCAGGCCTGGCACATATCAAACATCAGATAGAACTTTGTCAGAACTGTCATCTATGCTGAATTGAACTGAACTATTGCCTTTAACCTTACACTGTTGGCTATTTCCCAAAGTAACTTTGCCTATCTCAATTTCTTTCAAATTCTCAAAATGATGCTTATAAGGGGATATTTGGAAAGTACAACCAGAATCCATAATCCACTGACTCTCATAACGGTCATCAAAATTTCCAGCCATTAGCACCTCGGTTGAATCATAACCATTTAGGACATGGGCATCTGCTTTAGGCTTCCTAACAGGTAGCATGCCCTTCCTCTTAAGAACGGGACAATTGTACTTGATGCGCCCCTTACATTTACAGTAATTGGAGGTAAAACTCTTTTTATGCTTTTTCGGCTCTTTCTTCTTCTTTGCAGATTTCGAGTTGGTTTTTCCTGATTTACTACTTTGACCTTTCCAAGATTTACTCTTCACAAAAAGAGCCTCAGAATCCTTCTTCTCAATTTTTATCTTTAAATCCCTAGAACTAAGCAAGTCAAGAACTTTGTCTAGGGTCGATTTCTCACTGCCATACTTGATGACTGATTTCAGCTCTTTGAACTTATCGAGTAATGAATTGAGAAGAATAACAGCTTGATTTTCATAATCAAACTTCTCCTCAGTGTTCATCAAATCTACATAAATTTTGTTGAAAACATCAATGTTTCCTCCAAACCCTTGGACAGATCCATCCTAAACCCGAATAGCAACTCCTTTAGATATATCTTGTTGGACAAAAATTTTGACATGTAGAACTTTTCTAATTTTGCCCACAGAGTGCCACATCATCAATCTCGCCAAGTCTTCTCAAGACATTGTCGACCAAATGCAGGATAATAGTGCTATTGGCAATCTCACACGACTCAGCTTTTTCTTCATTTATCATAGTAGCAGGCCATTTAAGAGGTTTGTCCAAAGCTTTTTCAACTTTCTATTGCTCCAACAAGGCCTTCATCTTTCTTTTCCACAAATTGAAAACTCCTTTTCCGTCAATTTATCAATCAAAAACTTCATCGACATGTTTGCAGATCAAACAAAAAACAGGAAAGCAGTTTATCAGAGAATGCAAGCCTCAACATAGAAAACAACAGTTTCAATAAATTAGAATTACCCAGACAATTCACAAATCAGCTATCACAAATTAGTCTCAGAATTCAAAACTTCAAAATTTTCAGCCAATATCTCAGAGTAAGCCAAATTGCACCAAAATTATAAAAAATCTCGAGTCAAAATTCCAGCTAAAACATATCAGATTAGCAGCTCAAAAGAATTATATTCAAGCATCAGCTAGAACTTTAGTAATTGAGTTTGAGTTGCTTTAATTAGCTTCAAATCCAATTGTATCCATCCATAACTCAAATTTAGCCAAGAACAATATCCTGCTTCAGATTGCAAATTTAAGGCTGAAAAACATCCAATATTGCTGCCAAATCAAATATCAATCAGGAGCAAAATCTGGTAAGATCAAAAGTTATTCCGAAGCTGAAAACAGAATTACGCCCAAAATCGCCCAATAGTTCACCGATGAAGACAAAAGGAGAACATTTATGCAAATTATCCAACGAAACATAAACGTCCTATAAGATTTCGAACACTTTTCTTCTTGATTTCAAAAGATGAGAAATTGATGGAATAAGAATTCGAAATCTCTCACAGTGGATGATTTGTAAATAATCGAACAAATTTGAGGACTGAAATCGAGATTGAACCACCAATTGAAGAAGAGACCGAAAAAATAGATCATAAATCACGTCGCTGCTCCAAATAATCGCTACCGATTTCATGCCAATGCTTCAAATTTCCATGCTGTCAACGTCGATATCCTCAAAATTGATCGCCAAATTAGAATCAAAATGATCGCTGATACCGATGAAGCCAAATCTACAAATCGATCACTGATATCCTTAAAATCAGAACGATTGGTTTAAACAAAATCTACAACAACTCCAGATGCAGTGGAAAGCATCTCTCAAACCAAAAATCGGAAGCATAGTAGAATAAATCACTTCAAAATAATTGCAATTTCAATTTCTTATGAACAGTGATTTTGAAAATCATTAATACAGCAGAATTGAAATTGATTCCAAAATGAAATTTCAGTAGAAATCAAACCTAATATGCTCTGATACCAAATGTTGAATTAATTCCAGATCCAACAATCAAAATCCAAGAACAAACAAATAGAGATGAATCTAAAACATGAGCAAACTAGAAGGATCAAGGAGTAGAGAAAAGCACACTGGAATTAAGTGGTTCTGACTAAGCTCACTCTACTGTCAGAATGTAAATTGACTGAGCTTGATCAAGTTCACTCATAATGCCATTTCCATAGATGTACAAGAGCTCATAAGGTGGCTACGGTTTCTAAATCTCTCTCAAGGAAGGAGATAACCCATATGAGACTTTATATAATAGCACTCATTTTACACAACTCACTAGGTTAGTTAACTAACCCCCAAATTAACCCAAGTTATATTTAACTCACCATATGGGCTAACGATGTATGATTTACCTAATAACATTTATAATCTTTATTTTTTCATGAGTTCTTAGATTGGTTATGTGCAACTTTAACTAATTGTATAAGACAATACTCTAACTCTATTACATGTAAAATATATGTTTAGATACAATATTTTGGAAATAAGATGCGATTATGGGAGGGAATAGTTATGAAGAATTTGGTGAAGATAAAATATTGTTTGGATTGAAAGGTTATTTTGTAATTGTACAGAAATCTTCAAGAGTATACCAACAAGAGTAGTGCTCTTCTAGTATCAAGTACAATCTAGTAATCGAGATATTACAACTTCGAGTCCCACAACCCGAAATTTGTTGAATTGAAAAAAAAAAAAAGCCCTTCAACAGTTATAGTTATTGTGACAAAAAACCTCCATTTGGATTGAGTGATTGTGGGAGAAAATTCTAGAAAGAGGTCATGAATGGTTATAGTAGAAAGTAATATTGTTTTTAAAAGGTTTACAAGATTTAATAAAGGCTTCAACGGAGTTTTTTTGGAGTTGCTACTTTTAAATGTTGGATTGAGCCTGCAACATTTAGTTATGAGAAAATTTGTAAGAAAATTAATTCACAAACAAGTGTTTGGTATGAGTTAAGGGGGAGGGTATTAAAGATTTTGGAAGAAATTGACATTAGAGACGTTTTAGAGGAGATAAAATCGTGTTTATTATAAAACGGATTATTAGTACGTAATTAAAATTGAAAGTAACGAAAAACCTTATTCAATACAAGTGGTTGGGAAGGGAATGAAAGTAAAAGAAAGCTTTGTTTGTTACGAAGGGTTAGAGGGATTCGAAATGAAAGTGGTATAAAACCTTATTTTATACGAGAAAATGGAATAGTCTATGTTTGGGAAGGGTACCATTTACTCCTCTCATAAATCTCTCTCTTCTACTGGTTCCAAACCCCACCTAAATAGAGAACTCAAAACTGGTTAATCTGAATTTTATAATAAAAATAGGAGAAAAAAAAAGCATAATTAGGAATTTGGCTGTAAAATAAACATACAACAGTGATTAAAAGTAAATGGTACAATCCGACTGACAAGTGCTGTGTGTTGCCGGCTTAATTGTACTTTGGTTTTAATTTGGATATGTGTTCTGGCAATAGGCAAGACAAGTTGCCTACATTTCTATTTTATTTTTTATTTTAAAAATTGCCGGTTTGTTATATTTATATATACAAATAAATAAATAAATAAAATGTTGGTTCTTTATAAAAATATAATATTTTTAAGTTTAAATTAATTACATTAAAAGAACATACATTTCAATCAGAGCATTTTCTTTTCCTTTTTTCGAAATCAGCATTGTTTTATTTATTAATTTTTATGGCTAATATATAGGAAATATATTTTAAAAGATACATATTTTATTTATTAATTTTTATGGCTAATATATAGGAAATATTTTTTAAAAGATACATATTGTAATGCCTTTTTTTCTTTCTATTTTATGCATTTGTTTAAATGGCGTATAACGTATATATGAATTAAAAGAAGTAAAATTTTGGTGACTATGAATTTACGACTTTCAATGCTACGTTGTTTTTTTTTTTGAGAACGGACTTTCAATGCTACCTTCAAATGCTGTTGAATTATAAAAATGTATTTATAAAATCTTAGGGTAGATATTTTGTTCCTTGTACTAAAAATTAAATTTAAATATAAAAAAGGAATAGAATTTTAATGATATATTATTTTATCTAATAATGAATGAACTCGAATCTACATTTGCTCTTAAATTCAAGAACAAAAGTATGAATAAATACTCAATGTTATGTAATTTTATTATTATTTTTTTAATGTGAAATGTTATTTTATTATTTTCTTTGAGTATAAATTGGGAGAGGGGATTACAAACAAATGGATTAATACTAAATCAGATAACTAATCGCGCCACCTACCCATTTAGTGAAATATTATTTTATTATACTAATATTAAATCATGATGTTTCGGTTCAATTTTACGTGCATGTATTTATTATAGTGTTTTCTTTTTGTTAATAAAAACAATTTTAAATCATAAACTTTCATGTTTGTTCTATTTTGTAGGGATGTTCAAACAACACGACAACTTGAGTAATCTAAACCAACCCAACGCAATTTGATGGGTTCGTTTGGGTTAAATACATTTTTAGGTTGACTTGGGTTCAAAATCATAAAATTTTCATGGGTTGGGTTAGATCAAGAGTTGACCTAAAATTAACCTAATTCAATCCGACCAACCCGAATTTATTATTTACTTTTTATTTTTTAATATTTTTTTAAGTCCGTATAATCTATATATATGAGGATAAAAATATATACTAAAATTATATCATCTATTTTTATTGGCGTAATTTATTTATTTGTTTTAAGGAAGTCGAATTATGTCATTTGTTTTAATTATCTATTTGTTTTATGTTATATAGTTGAGATCTTCTTTATAAACCATGATGGTAGGACTAATAGTGAGTGAGTTTTGATTAAATTTTTTACATATTTAATATTTATATTCATTTCATTAACTTGATATGTTAATGATTGGAGATTGTATTTTGTTTATGTATGGTGTATGACTAATTTGATTAAAAAAAGTATTTATATTTGCAATGTATTAATGAACCCGATGACCCAACTCAACTCAACCCAAAAATATAAGGGTAGGATTGGGTTGGGTTGGGTTGTCTCTTTAATTGAGTTGGGTTGGGTTAGAAAAGCGACCAACCCAAAATTTTAGATTGGGTTGAAAACCTTCTTCAACCCAACCCATGTACACCCCTACTATTTTGATCTTTAGATTTTCAAATGTTCTATTTTTGTTCCTTAAACATTTATATTTGATCCTTAGACTTTCACATGTCCAATTCTAGCCCTTAAACTTTCTAAATAGTTTTAAAGCTATCGTTAAAGTTAAGAAATAGTTAATAAATAGTTTAAAAACAATATTTAAAGTTAAAAAAAAAAAATTTTAAAAAAACCATAAGCTTCTTGTATTAAAAAAGAAAAACAAATTTAGATTTGATGTATGAACACTCACACTTTTCACCTCTTCCAATAAGAACACTATTTGACTGTAATTCTAACTGATTTGAAGAACCTTTCTTACGTTGGAGCCTTTAATAAACATCATCTAAGGTCATAAGTTTTGTCCTATAAAGAATTTTAGATCTTGCCATTGCATATTTCGGAGCGAGACCCTTAATAAAACAGATAACCCCCATTTTTTTATCTTTGAGCTTAATGTACTTTGATAACAACATCAAAGTACATGAAGGAATTTAGTCTCTATTCTTCTTCAGCTTCATGTAATAGGCCATCAAGAACGTCCCCTTCTGCTCTACATGGAAGTATGATGTGTAGACGTCATACACTTTCGTGACTAGTTCTTTTCCCTAAATATAAGAATTCCAAGAACTCTAGGAGTACTTTCACACTATTACAGTGACTCACCAAGTCCATGAATATAAAATTCTTGACTTGATTATACAAACGAGCATCATCTCTAGCTCGCACCTTTTTCTTCGAGTCATCTTTAGGTAGATCTTGATCTATATGATCCTCCATTTCATTGCTCAATTGATGGAATCGAATAGTCCGTCCCCAATCTAGATAATTGGAACCATTCAACTTGCAACTAGTAATTTCCATTCAGTGGGAAACCACACTCGTTTCCTTATTTTCAGCCATAAATATCAACTAATAAAAAATAAATCAGCAAACAACTAATATTATGAGAAAAAAAAAGATCTAATAAACTAATATTCTAAGAAAACAGATCTGAAACGCAACAAAAAAAATACCATAGAAAAAGCTTTAAACACCAAACCCGAGACATTCCAAAGCTAAAAAACTAAAACAAACTTTATAGACCCATCGTAGACACGTTTCCGCACAAATCCAAGAAGAGAAAAGGCTCTAATAGCCCTCGCGTGTGGCATTTTCTAGCAATGAAGAAAAGCGATGCTACTGCGTGTTAGCTAACTTAAGGCGGCGTATGCAGCCATCTCCAACCTTTTATGGAAACGCTTTTTAGAGGACTTTGTAGATTGTCTCAAGATCTTTCCAACAGTATATGGGGTGTCAAAAAAGAACTTTAAAGCTGACAAAATTGATGTTGTTAACGAGCGCCAGTGCTGTCTAAAAAATTACTATTTTTAAAAATAAGAAAAAAAAATGTTTTCTCATGAACGGCTGATAACTTTAAATAATAGAGTTATTTAAGCCTTATTTCTAACGTATTCTTGCACTTCATGTAAAAAATAAGAACATCTTAGGTAGAATGGTTGTTAGAAATTAAGATATGCATGAAAGTTTTGCATAGGGAGTCCACTAAGCTGTAAGATCCAAAAATTAGGATGACTGGATACTTTATGCATAGAATTATAGACACTTTGAGCAAATACATGCCTAGAACCCAAATCTCAGTAATGCGATACTTTATGTGTAGGATTGGGAACATTTCGCGTCGCATGAAAAGTCAAAAAGCAAAGATCAACGCGGTAAGAAAGTGCAGGTTATGAAACTTTTTCGGAAAATCATGGGAATATAGGAAAATATTTTATCTTGCCGTAAGATATAAGGAAAAGCTTCAGAATCTTCCTACGATCAATACTTGGGCTCCAAGAAAGAAAAACATCTATAAATATATGAAAGAACAATGAATAGCGTGTGCTGGTTTGTTAGGGTTTCGTCGTTGATGGATTGCGAGGTTTATCGGGTGGTAACAATTGAGCCATCGACCATGTCTGTTGTCTGCAGAGCCAGAGTAAACTAGTACCAAGATGTCTATTGAAGTTCAGAAGTCGCAAGTGACAACAGATAATTTCTTCAGCAGCCCATTTTTATCTGTTTACCTTATCATTTTCTTTGTTTGTTTTCTTTATTTGTTTTCATAATTTAGAGTTTACCTTCTTCGCAAGTTGAATTCTTAGGAGTAGGTTGTAACGCAAACCTTTGGTTCATGTTATGCAAGATATTTTTTGTTTATCTTTTATCTTTTTATATTCTCATGCTTATTTATATTTTTAATTAAGATGCATGCTAAGCAATAGTAAAAGAAGGAGTAGTGATTAATAATAGTTCATGATAAAGGGAGATGAGTTAATAATTACGGCGGTTGCATAAATTAGCCAAGATCCATTGACAACCCATATGTGACTCACTTTTCATTCACTTCGAGAAAAGAAGTGCCAAGAGAATAGCCCAATCGTAGTTGTTAGGTTATGCTTGATCTCTCGCATAATAAGGAATAAGATTAGGAATGACCATCCCACTAATTGCATGCGTAACACTTAAAATAGTTTCAAGACTTCGAATGGGTGTCGAACCTTGCACACTGTTTCCTAGAAGGGAACTTTAAAACCTAAGTATAGCATGAATAAACCTTCTTACAGAAATCTATCATGAATGAACGTTGTTCGCTTTTTGAACTTAACTTGTGCTTAAATCAATTCGCTAGATATATTTAGGAACCAACCCACCAACCAACACCCTAAGACTTTTAATTCTACATTGAATCTTAAGTTGGCATTATTAAACAACCAATTATGTGTGGAGAACAATGAAAAAAAATACTTATCACTTGCTGCAAACTCGACTGTATATACTTGGGTAGAATGCGATTCAAAAGCGTAGGATCTTAGCAATAGTATCTGATACTTAGAATTTAACTTTAGAATAATTATACTACATCAAAATATCGCACCAGCGGCAATGGAGATTCTTCTTTTTGGATGGTGGTGTTTCATGCTATAGGTAGGTTGTGTAAAAAAAAAACGACCCAAAACTCAAATCCCTAGTCCCATTAGAAAGAGAAGGGAGCTAGGAACTCTATCAAAATAGTCTGACTATGGAGGAGAAAAGAGATCTCAGCTTTCAGAGAGGTTTTTCAATTTATGAGAAAGGTTACTCTAAAAGTGAGTGGGATGAGAATGAAAGCCTCCAAGGCTTCCTATTTATAATGGAGTGATGGAGGCTCCAACTTAGAGCTTTCCGATGCGGGACAAAACATTATGCATTTTTCCCATTTGATTTTTTCATTTAATTTTCGAAAAATCCATATTTTATTTTATTTATTTTAATTGATATTTATCCAATAAATTTCAATTCCATAA
>JBBMKA010005299.1:0-11713 GCA_037833695.1 Sechiopsis laciniata | reverse complement strand
GATTGGTCGATCAACATATAGTCTTGGTTGACTAACACTTGGTCTTGGTCGACCAACAATTTTCCAGTGGGTTACTGCCTTTTTCTTACTCGACAAAATTAGATTTTTGGTCGACTAAACCTTCACCAAAAGGTTTGATTTTGTCTTCAATTTGATACTCATGAATTGTGAATCAAAACTAGCCATTAGAGGAATTTGTGAACTGAATTTCTTCCCAGATTGGTCGACTAACACTTGGAGTTGGTCGACTAATGCATTTTCCAGTAGCTTACTGGAATTTTTTTGTTCGACCAACACTACACTTTGGTCGACTACTTTGGTCCTTGTTCGCCGACCAATAATTATGTTTGGTCGACTAACGTTCTCTACTAGTCTTTGGTGCGTAGGAATCCGATCCCAGCCTCGTCAGAGACTCTCAAATCCATGTGGACAAAGCCTTCTCCGGTGTCCGATTGCTCACTTACAGACAGGATCAAATGTGTATGGGCATAATTAAAATACTCTTCAATTATTAATTGTTTGAGTTTCATACCTGAAATTTTCAGGTGTGTTTCTCAAGCTATTGATAGTTCAGCTGCGTTTCGTTATATATTTTGTGATAGTTTAGATGTGTTTCTCAAACTATTTGATAGTTCGGTATGAAATTCAAAATCAAAATATGGTTACTACCATCCGTTGTTCCTTCTTGTGTTCCTGTTTGATTATGCAAATTTGGTCAATCTCAAAAATATTTGTCACGTCATTTTTACGTTATTTTTTATACAACGCATCTATTCTTACTTTAAAAAATGGAGAAATTGAATAATAACTTCATTTTCTAAAATATTTGAAAATATTTGTTTATGAATATATAATTTTAAAATAAAATCTATCTATTCTATACTATGTTAAAATTGTTGTTGATGGGTATTTTTGGTTCATTGGTTAATCAATTATGAATTATAATTAAATACTACTTAGGTGGGGGAAGATTTTCGGACTATATCTCATATTAGGTTTGGAATGAAATTAGTAACCTAAACCTAGTTTGAATTTGAAATTTGACAAGTAATGGCTTTAGACTTAATATACATATCTTATGACTTAAGCATGCCTCATGTTTAGTGGGTTTTCAAGTTAGTTTCTCCCACAAATAACATTTTTTTTATATCCCACAAATCCAAATATCAGTTTGAGTTATAAACTTTGATATCATATTAGATTATATGAGATTCTATCTCAAAATCAATTGACTATGAAATAAGTAATTCACATCTTTTATAAATTGTTATAAGGTCTCCACTATTTTTTTTATGTAAGATCTTTAACATACTTTTTGATTACTCTTTGCATACACAACTTTGACATGATATTGATAATAAATAGTAAAGGCATGTTTAGACAGGTCATCAATTTTGACTCAAATCAAAATTGACACAAAATGATCATCTATAATATCTAAACGGAGGAGTGGAAGATCCATTTGTTGACTTTATATCATGATTTTATCATTTTTCATTTTGGCTATCAAGTATATATAGCATAAACTTGTCTAGCAAAAAAAAAAAAGAAAGAAAGAAAAACACGCACACAAAACGGGAAAAGCTTTTCTTTTTTCTTTTTCTTTTTTCTATTTTTTTAAACTCTAAAAAGATTTTGAGTTTTATATATAAAAGATATTATCTTGTTACGTCACCATCTTAATTCCTCAAATTTGAATTAAAAAGAAAAAAAAGAAAAAAAAGAAGGATCAAACTTTCTGACAAACGCAATGATCTAACTTATTAGACGATATTTCATTTTTTAAAATTTCAAAAGACCTCATTTTAAATATTTTTTTTAAAAAATCCAATCTCATTTTAGTTTTATAATATTGATGCTATGAAGGAAACTCGTTTAATTTAATAAAAATAAAAATAAAAATAAAAATAAAAATAAATGGAGATGAGTTGGACCTTGCGCGCGTGTTATTTTCTTCATTCCTACTTTAAGTGGACCTCTTTAAATTCAATAATATTTATGAATAATGATATTGGAATTATATTTCTTTTGGATGGAACTTTTTTTTTTTTTTTTTTGAAAAAAATCATTCATTAACCTCAACAAGCACCCATACACTCATCCTCCAATAGAAACACTCAGTCTCAACAGAGAGATACGGAGCCATCCAGATAAAGCTACCACAAGAAATCTGCTTGGTGAGTACATCAGTAGCTTTGTTACGAAGTCTATTACAATAAGAAACCCGTTCAATACCAAGAATCGCAACTAAATGCCTAATATCAACAAGAATGTTGCTGAATTCAGAGAAATCCGAGGAACCATCAACAATCGCATGAACCACATTTAAAGCATCGGACTCCATTAGAATCAAAAGTAAAAGAGGACTACGAACATCTCTCAAATGCTTCAACCCCTCTCTCAAACAATCCCTTCAAGCACCTTCATAGATTGGCCTACAAAATTCTCTTTTGGATGGAACTAAACTCCTTTTTAAAAAGAAAAAAAAAAGGGGGAGGTCTACTTTGTTTTTTTGTTTTTTGATGAACAATACTACTATTCTCAATTATATTTCTTTTGGATGGAAGTATACTCTTTTTACGTTTTACTATTTTTCGTGTGATTGTTATTGCCGTTTTCATAACAAATGCCACTCGAACTATGATAAAAAAAATGACGTAAAAACTAATTTGAATATAAACATAAAGAAGTAGAAATAGTAAAAACTCACACTGAATCCATACGTTTGGTTCGAGTCTCCTATTATACTAAACAAATAAATAATTACATAATTTATGCAAAATCTCTTACATTTTCCCACTTTAATTTTATGCATTCACGAGCCTAAAGCATAGAATTCTCTTACTCTCTCGTATGCTACATTTATTTCGTGTTATATTTTTCCCTTTTTACTTAACTTACTATGCCTCGAAGCTCCAAGTTCCTTATCTATGATAGCACACATCAAATGTCAAATGTCTTTTTTTTTTTCACATTAAGGGAAAAGTTAATTAAAAACTTTTTTTTTTCAAAGTAGGAAAATTAAGTCTAAAAATTTAATATATAGAGACGAAAGTGAGATAAGTAATATAAAACACACCATGACCAAATTAGCAGGTAATCAAACACATAATTATTCTTATTTTTTTTAAAAAAATAAAACACTTAAAAGTATTACATTACCATTTTTAAAGGTCATTCCAAACATTTATGCCTGAATTATTACAAGGAAATAGAGAATGGATAAGGATTTGAATTTTTTTTCCCCCTATTTTTCTAAGTAAGTTTTTGTCTTTTTGTTTTATCTTTATAACTGATAGCAAAAGTAGTTAAATATGTTGAATCCTCTGGGACTGAGATTTCCATTTTTTAATGTTAACTTATGTAAATGGATTGGTTTAAATAATAATATAAAACCAAATTGAAATCCTGTCATATGGATCTTAATACCTAATCTAACCACTCTCCTAGTCCCAACAAATATTCCATCTGTCTTATCGGTTTTCTCCTTACCTTTTTTGTTTGTTTTTTTAATTTTATAAAGTTGTTGAAAAGATTTAAATCAACCTCCGTGGAAATTTAAATTGTATATGTTATTATTAGGATAACTATAAAGATTAGTGAGTGATATTTGGTTAGAAAAAACTAACAAAAATAATAGTTAAAATGGAAAAAGTAATATATACCTACGATCAACCTGTCATAAGATCTGATCTTAATTTTTACTTCAATTGTCATTGGTTGAATTGAAAAAAAAATTATTTGATTATAAATTAAAAATCAACAAGTGATAGAATGTCATATTAACTAAACAATTTTGCCATATTACATAACTTAGCTAGTTATGAAAAAAAAAATGTAATTATGTATAATCGTAGAATGATTACATTAAAATTCTACACAAATAAAACTCAATTAATTAAGATATAAAATATAATTATTGACAAAAGTCAAAAGGTTTTTCAAATATATATTTATATGTTATTTTAGGTATAAACAACAGTTGCATGTTAATATATTTAAAAATATCAATCGATCTATGTTTTCTTTCATAGTTAAAATATAAGTTAAATACCCGATACCAACATTTAAATGTTAATACTTTTTTTTTTTTTGTTGAGAATTTAAATGTTAATACTTAGGATGCTCATTAAAACTAACTACTATATTTAATTAAATAAATTATAAAATTATAGACAAATTTCAAATATTATAGGACTCATTAAACAATGGTCCAAACGTATAACAAAATGCCAAAAAGCCAAATTGTTAAGGGTATATTTGTTTTTTTGACATGCTCCTTAAAAATTCCTCGTTTGTTTTTTGTAGTAAAGAACCACTTTTAATCACTCTTCAATTCCACTATCAAATCTCACATTAAATTTTATTAAATTTTACATCAAATCTATCACTCGACTACTATTAATCTCAATTCTCAAACAAGTAATTGATTACTACTATTAACCTCAATTCTCAAATGAGTAATTAACCACTCTAAACTACAACTGACCACTTCATTCTCTTCCACTCCACTCTACTCTTTTTTACAAAAAAACAAATACATCGATGGAATCTTTTGAAGCAACATAGAGAAAATTAAACTTATCATAAACAAATAGAATGAAGTTGGTGTTTTGTTTAAAATGATCTAAAATATTGTATAAGGTGCGATTAAAAATTGAAATTAAATTAGATTCCAAATAATTACAATTCCCAATGACAAAAATTGCTCCATGTGATCACATGGCACAAAATCAAGTCGGTCCCGCCATTTAATGCTTGATTCGTGATTTTCTTAAAAAATAAAGCAAATTTTAATTTAACTTTTTAATCACAAAAAATAAAAAACTCGTTCCATTTTATCAAAACAATAAAAAAAAAGTTATATTCCAACAACAAATATTCATGAAATTGCCGTTAAAAAAAATATTACTAAAATAACTCAATGTATACCTTTATTCATTTTATTTTAAAAAAAATTATTCTTGATTCTATTTTATTTTTTTACAGAAATTTATTCTTGATTCTTAATTTATAAGTTGCAATGCTTTTTTCTCTCAATATATTAAGTTTCTTCCTATAAAGTTACCGTTTTATGAAAAACCAAAACGTTAATTACGTTTATGTTTATTTTATTCTTTGTTTTGAAATAAAACGTTATTTCAATTTAAATGTTTACACTAGTCAATCAAAAAAGTTGTCATTTTTTTTTACAGCAAAAGTTGTCAAAATTCTCACCTTTGCATTTGCTGAAATAAAACAATCAGTTATATATTATAAAGTTAATGACGCTCAGTATTAAAAGATTAAATTGTCTACAAATATACTAAATGATCTCTCCTTTTTTAGGTAGAGAAATATTTACATCACGTCTGGACATGATATATAAAATAATGTCCACCTATGTGGTTCAATATGGGCACAATCTATTTTTGTTTATTTTATTTTTTGAATTTAAAATCAAATAGATTGTGGCTCATATTGAACCACATAAGTAGACATTATTTTATATATAATATCCGGGCATGATGTAAATATTCCTCTTTTAGGTATTTCTCAATTCAATTATTGATCTTTGAAAGTTCTAAGTTTATTCTTAAAATATTGATTCCAACAAAAAATTGTCATTGACTTATTATCATTTTATTAACTTAATTAGTCGGGTAAATATGTTAGTTAGTAACAAATAACTTTGTTGAAGGGTACTCTCAATTTTGTAAAATAGAAATTTAGTAGGATGGATAATCTTTAATACAACTTGTTAAATGTTGATACATTCTGATCTGCTTTGATGGGAATGAGAGGCATTGACTGAATTTTTTGTGACTGATGTGGTGTCATGTTGCTAGTTGGTGCTTGTTCGCAGTTTCGTTGTATTCTGCTGCTAAGCTTTTGGAAGGTATTGTTGTGTTGGAAAGGCTCGCTCAGATTTTGAAGATGCAGAGATCGATTGCGCCAATTGTCTTGGTGGAATCCGATACTTCAATGATCATTAATACATTCAATAAGATTTCCCAAGACATTTTTATGAATTTCAATGTATTGTTGATGATATTTTAAGTTTGGTCTAGTTGTTTGAGGATATTATTTTTTTCTCATATTCCTAGACGTTGTAATCTTGTGTTGATGCCTTAGCCAACCTATGACGGGGTGACATTAGCCTTTGTTTAGAGTTCGCATTGGCTCTATTAGTTTAGACTTGTTTTGGTGGAAGAATCTCTCCATTTTTTATATTAACCTCGGTTTAGAGTCTCCATTTTTTATGTCTTAGTTAACTATTTTTTAGGACTCTGTTCATTTGATGGTAAATAATGAATGTGGTTGTTGGGTTAAAAAATACAACTTTGTTTTAAAAAAACTTGTTAAAAAAAGAAACTTTAATATATTAAGAAGTAAAAACTAATTTTTCTTGAACTAAAAGAAAAAAAAACTAATTTTTCTTAAGTAAAGATTAATGACTAATTTTTTTTTTTAATATGTATGTCCACAACCATCCCGTTGAAACTTGGAAGGAGGGACTTTTTTTTTTTTTTTTTAACCTTTTTATTTAAAAAAACAAAGAAAGTGGAAAGAACCTTCGTAGAATCCACAAAAATGTCAAGACAATCTATAAATCCTTTATAATTTTTTTAAAAAGCTAATTTTAAACTTTCAATATACTTAAGATTAGCTCAACAATATTAATGTACTTTCATGACTATTTAGAGATCGTGAATTTAAATTCTACTCCCTCAATTGTAATGGAACTAAAAAAAATGTCAGCTGTATTTTAATCATTTATGAACTCTTTAATTAAATGAATGTTCTTTTTACTATAACCCCTCATAATACTTTGATTAAGTTTAGAATTTCTACCCTAACCATTCATAAATCTAATATCAAACAAAAGTTTTATGTATATTATGGAATGATTCAATAGTCAAGAGAGTCTTGTGATACTAAGAGGTGATGAATACAATTCATGCTAGTCATCATACCCATGCATTAATTTTCTACAATTATCTTCACATCCAAATGCTACAAGATTAAGGGATATGTTCAAGACAATAGTTGAAGTACGCACAAACTGACCTAAACAATGAGAGATATAAAAGAAATAAAAAAAAATTGTCCCAACCACTTATAACTTTTAATACCAAATAATATTTTACTTTTACAAACCACCTTAAAAACCACTACTCTATCTCCAAATTCACCTATCTAAACAAACCCATAAAAAACTAAAACAAACTCACCATTTTTTTTGTGTACATAAAAAAAAAAATTTTAAAAAAACAAAAAAAAAACGGTTAAACTAAAATTTTTTAGGTATTATGTCAATAGAGCAGTAGCAGCTCAACACGTCAGTATACTTGCAATGACTAAGATGATGTGCATTTGAATTGACAAATATTTAAGTCATGCAGGGACATAATCTAAAGTTCAATATGAACCATATCATATTGTTTTTTATTTTATTATTTTAATTCTTTTTATTTAAAATAAAATAAAATGTAATCTGCATTATCATTTAAATTATGGTCGAAGATAACTTGAATATTTGTCGTTTGAAATTGCCACCTCAATTGTGGTTAAAAAAAAAAAAAAAACTTAGGTATTGCAGTTAACTTAGGGCATTACACGCACACACAAAAAAAAAAGGAGTTTTATTTTGACTATATAATGTTCAAAGCATTTGTACACAGCCCTCACAGCGGGAAGAATTTGAGTCAACAAAATAATTTGCAGCCATTTTTCTCTCTCTGTCTTATAAGTCTTCTTCCTTGATGAGCTTAAAAATACCCCAACTCCCCATTTTCCTGTACATAACCAACAACAACAAGAAAAACACAGAGCAAAATCCTCCCTCCTCAAGAACAGTACCAATCCCAATTTCAGACAAATGGGTTTGTTAAAAGAAGAGAAATCGAAGCGTTTATGGCGAGGAATCAAAACCCTTTTCTTCTTAATCACCATGTTGGTTTCCCTTCTCCTTTTCTCCGCCCCTGTTCTTCTCGTCGTCGCCGACGCCCTTCTCTCCGCTTCTCTTTACCCTTACTCCTTTTCCCTCACTTCCCTCCCTTCCCACCTCTCCAACTACGATTTCAAATCATCCCTCATCGACATCCCCTTGATTTCCTTTCTAAGATCCGCCATCATCATCTGTAAGTTCTTGTTCACTAAACCCCTAATTTTTTTTGTTGGGTTTTGTTTTAAGGGGTTGAGTTTTTTTATTTGATGTGTAGGTGTTTATAGCTTCTGCGATGGGCCGAGCCTCTCAAGAGGGCCGTATTTGGTGATTACGACGTTTTGTTCTGTGTTTTCTTTGGTTTTTGTTTCGTTGAAAGCTTCGTTTGTGTTTCGTCGAGGAGGGTTTGTGAGAGGCGTGGAAGTGGCTTTGTTTATGTGTTCTTTGGTTTTGGCTGTTGCCCATGTTGCTGTTGCTTATAGGACCAGTTGCAGAGAGAGGAGGAAGCTGTTGGTTTACAAGATTGATATTGAGGCGGTAAGTGTTTGATGTTTTGCCTCTGAGAAATTTTTTAACTTCATATCATTCCTAATTGTTACCTTTTATGTTTTTTTTCTTGTTTTCTTTCTTCTTTGTGAAAAATAAATTCCTTAAACTACTATTGAATTTTTGAGTTTGAGAATTTTTGAAAAATGATTCAATTGGGTAGCTTCAACTGGCTACCTCTTGATAATGGTTGGGCAAGGATTTGAAAATCTGCATGCTCCTAGTAACCATTAGATTCAAGTGACCAAGCTAGGGTGGGTATAATTTAGTGGTAATTGACATGCCCCTTAGACCTAGAGGTAGAAAAAACTTCAACACGGTTTTTAAACCAAAGCAACTGTGCAAAACTGTCTGTTACATAAGTGTGCCTCTTCAATCAATGTGTTTGGCTTTCAATTTGAGCTTATTACCGTCCCTAAGGGGTAGCGCAGTAGTCGAAGACTTCAACTTTAAGGTGTTGGAGAGAGAGGAGGAAAGCTTACTTTGACTTTTACAACATATATCTGAACTAACGTAGATTATGAATGATGCGACTTGGGAAATGTCCAAACCACCCTTAAATTGTGAGATTGCTAAAATTATACCCTTGAAGTTATTAAAGAACTAACTATTGGTGGAGTTATGAGATAGGGTTGGAAACATTACTTTGTTGGAGTAATTTCACAAACTGAAAGTTTGAAGGTTAGATGTAACGATTCATATATCTTAGTGGTGGTTCTTGTGAATTATTGATCTTCCTTTTATTGAAAGTGATTGTTGATTTTCTTTCATTAAAATGACGTTGGGTTGTTTAGGAATGTCAGAAACCATCGAATTTCTATGCCCCACGAGAGAACTTCATTTGATGAACAAGAAACTTCTTCATTTTACAGGAGAATACGAATTAGATAAACTTCTTCTGGAAAGTCAATGGCTTCATTTATCTCAGACTTAATGCACAAGAAATTTAAGGCAATAGCAACTTGAAACTTCAAAATTTTCAACTTTATGACCAAGTCAAGGAATTATAATTAAACTACTTTTTATTCATTCCACTATGATATTCTGTCTGTTATATATTCTTTGGTTTCTCTTAAATTTTCTACCATATCTTTATTCCAGATTCCTTTTCCATTTCCTATGTTAGATACATATTTTTAATATGAGAATTGATATGGAAATTATCGATTCACATATTTAAGCTGTCTGTGTGGTTGGCAATTATATTCAATAATAGTTGTCATTTAGCTGTAATAGCACTAAGCTCTTGATATGTGGCATGTGCTTCCATGCACACATTTTAGCCTGTCATGAGCTGAGCTTCCAAGGGAGAATATTACTCAAACATTCGTTATCCTTCCCAATTATTGCCCAACTGCTTAACAAACTTCTTGTAAATTACAAAGAGATGACTCAAAAGGTTCATTATTGTTAGTAGGATAGTGGGCCTCTCTTTATAATGATATTGTTTAGTTTGAACTTTTTTTAATTTTATACCAAAAGAAAGGTCCGTACTTGTATACTCAAGATCTTCTCTATTTCTAACTGATGTCGACTCTCTTCACCAACTAGTTCTAGATTTTGATTCCTAGTTTCTTTCAACTTTTGATGACAGAGTTATAATTGAAGTGTAGGGATTTAGACCTTCTAAAAAAACAAAAAATCATCTCGATGTCTAATTGAACCAAGTAATTCGACATCTCTAAAAGCCTTCTTATAGAGTAACTTCTGGTGTTTTATTATGTTAAAACCAGATGCGTGATTTCACCAGAAAGAAGTAGAAGACTCTTTTTGGCCAAAGTGAGGATAGCTCAACTGACATATTGAATGTGTGATTCGAATAACAAAAAAAAGATTCTTTCTTCAATATCTAACCGCACGTCGACCAGATGCAGTTCATGGTTGATTAATTATCGTGAAGTTAACTCGCTTAATCAGCATGTCATGTAACACAATCTAAATTTATGTTTTTTCTTTGACAGGTTTCAGCTTGCAAGAGTGGTTTCCCCAGGTACCAAAAGATTCTTCAAGAGGAAAGGGTGAAGTAAAAAGCACCATCCCAGGAGATCAAAACTTTTTTCAATCTATAACTTGTTTCGCCCCAGTCTTCAGGTTCAGGTTAGAATATGAAAATTCTCAGCACATTTTCTTCAACATGCCTGCATTTTACCAACACAAACATTACAAAATAGTGTTGAGTTACAACACTAACGCGACACATTCCATCGTTTCATTCACGAAGCAGCTCGATGGGGATCTGACTTGCCTATTTCTTTCGATACAGATTTCTAGGTAATAGCTTGAAATCAATGGACCTGGAGATTCAGGAGGCGCAAAGCTAACTAACATCCTAATGCTCTCTGTAAATTTATTGGTTGTGTCATAATGGTAAAATATAGAAAAATACAATTTTGCTCATATTTAATCATCAAGTTTATCTGATGTAAACTGTATAGTTTATACAAATAAGAACGGTAAAGAGCTTTGTCATCTAATGATATACTGCTTCCTACCTTCCCTTGGTTCTTCCGCTGTCACCCCGAGTTCAAGACATTCATTTCTAAATATTATTTCGATCTTTTGTACTTGGATGAGTATTTCACTTTGATCTTGCATTTTTCGAGTTCTGTCTCGAGATTAAAGGTCTATGTTTTTCACTTTGCTACAGAGTCTAGAAATATTATGTACAAAGCACTATAGTAAAATTGAATTCCTGACGGAAGAATGGTCAGAAAAGAGGTCTAATTTTGAAATTTGATATTCATGAATTTCTGCAATCAACTGAAGATGTATGGTTCCTTGCAAGAAAGAAATTATTCTGTTTTCACACTTATGGAGGCCTTTGCCATTTATAATACTAAAAAATGCGGTTGAGAATTCTAAATAAAATTGGAGTAATCATGTGGCTGGCGGTTGTATTTTAGAATAAAAATTATTTAATTATATAAGTCAATTTTTTCCCCCTGTTGCATGTCTTTCATTTATTTCATCTCTCTAAGGGTGTGTTTGGAGCACCGGTTATGTAGTTGTAGACAATGGGTTATATAAACGGTGGGTTATTATAAACGGTGGATTATAATAAATGGTGTTTGGGGTGCAAGTTATTATAAGAGAAGTTATAATAAACGGTGTTTGAGGTGCAAGTTATTATAAAAGGGGTCATGATAACTGGTGTTTGGTGGATAGATTATTTTGAAGGGTTATGAAAAAGTTTCTACATTAATTTAAATAACTTGAAATTCTTTCTGATAAAATTTACAA
>JBBMKA010005298.1:0-11715 GCA_037833695.1 Sechiopsis laciniata | reverse complement strand
TCCGTCAGAACTTGAAGACGAAGCCATCCATGCCATCCGTCAGAACTTGAAGACGAAGCCATCCATGCCATCCGTCAGAACTTGAAGACAAAGCCATCCATGGCATCCGTCAGAACTTGAAGACGAAGCCATCCATGCCATTCGTCAAAACTTGAAGACGAAGCCATCCATGCCATCCGTCAGAACTTGAAGACGAAGCCATCCATGCCATCCGTCAGAACTTGAAGACAAAGCCATCCATGGCATCCGTCAGAACTTGAAGACGAAGCCATCCATGCCATTCGTCAGAACTTGAAGACGAAGCCATCCATGCCATTCGTCAGAACTTGAAGACGAAGCCATCCATGTCATCCGTCAGAACTTGAAGACGAAGCCGTTCATGCCATCCGTCATAACTTGAAGACGAAGCCATCCATGCCATCTGTCAGAACTTGAAGACGAAGCCATCCATTGCATCCATCAGAACTTGAAGACGAAGCCATCAATGCCATCCATCAGAACTTGAAAACAAAGCCATCAATGCTATCCGTCAGAACTTGAAGACGAAGCCAACCATGCCATCCGTCAGAACTTGAAGACGAAGACATCCATGCCATCCGTCAGAATTTGAAGAGGAAGCCATCCATGCCATCCGTCAGAACTTGAAGATGAAGCCATCCATGCCATCCGTCAGAACTTGAAGAGGAAGCCATCCATGCTATCCGTCAGAACTTGAAGAGGAAGCCATCCATGCCATCCGTCAGAACTTGAAGAGGAAGCCATCTATGCCATCCGTCAGAACTTGAAGACGAAGCGTAGCATTGAAGATGAGCACAGTAGCGTCAGAACTTAAAAACGAAGCGCAATACCGTCAGAACTTTAAGATGAAGCACAACACCGTTAGAGCTTGAAGATGAAGCGCAACAGAGTTAAAGCTTGAAGACTAAGCAGTAACATCAGAATTTGAGGACAAAAGAACAACATCAAAACTTGAAGAAGAAGCTAGAATGCTAATTGTCAGAACTTGAAAACGGAGCGCAGTAGTGTCAGAACTTGAAGACGAAGCATAACATCTGAACTTGAAGACGAAGCAGGATCGTCATAACTTGCAGACGAAGTAACAACCATGTCAAAAATATGAAGATGAAGCAGCAAAAACGTCTGAATTTAAGAGAGCGGCGACGACCTCGATTTTGAAGAGAGAGCGATGCTCCTAAACTTGGATAGAGCAAACGACAACCTTAAATTTTGTGAGAGCGACGATGACCTTTCTTTAGAGAAAGAGAAGACAATCTCGATTTTTAAGAGAGAGACGACGCCCTCAATTTTAGAGAAAATGGAGATGATTTTAAACTTTTGAGAGCATTAACAATAAAAAACTTTGGGCACCGACGACATTGAACTTTGAGATAGCATTGACAACCTCGAATTTGAAGAGCAGCGATAACATTGAATTTGGATAGAACAGCGACAACCTCAATTTCAGAGAAAGAGCCAATGACGTCAAACTTGGGGAGAGCATCGACAACCATGAATTTGAGAGAGCGTCGATGACCTTGAACTTTAGGAGAAAGCAACGATGACCTTAAACTTGGAGAGAATATCTACAACCACGAACTTTGAGAGAGCATCGACCACCTTAAATTTAGATTGAGTGGCGATGACCTCGAACTTGGGAGAGCATCGACAACCACAAACTTTGAGAGAGCGACGACGATCTTGAACTTTAAGAGAGAGCGTCGACGAGCTCGAACTTTAAGAGAATGATGATGACCTCAGACTTTGAGAGAGACCAGCGACGACCTCAAACTTTAAAAAGATGACAATGACTTCAAATTTGGAGAGAGTGACAACCGCCTAAATTTTATAGACAACATCAAATATTCGCTTTAAACTTGTAAATGGTAACGTGAACACTAGACTTGTATGAAAACCAAGCACGGATGTTGGACCTTATAGGAATGAGTCTCAATAGAGTGCGAGTAACACGTTCTTGTATACATCCACCTTGAATACCTTATTTCACGAGATATAAATATTTTTTTAGAAAAGATAAGACTGAACTTAAAATTTTGTATTTAGTTGCCTACGTACCCTTTGGTTGGAAGGGATCATGTCATAACGTAGTTCAAATTGTGTGCCATTTTCCTTTTAAGCTCTTACGGACAGGAGAATTATGCAGTTTAGGCTCTTGCGATAAGAGTATTATATTTAGATTTCTTCATCACGACTAGAAATATTTAGTTCCATATCGTGAGCACGAGTTGATAACTCTTCCAATGTGCGAGACTTTATACCTTGGAGAATGTAGAGGAGTCCCCAATGCATGCCTTGGATGCACATGTCGACTGCAGACAGTTCAGTGAGTCCATCCTTACAATCGAGACTTAAGGCTCTCTAAAGATTGATGTAGCCGACGACTGGCTCATCTTTTCTTTGTTTGGTGCTAGTGAGCTCTATCATACTGACAGTTCGTCGAGTGCTATAGAAGCGATGAAGGAATTCTCTTTCAAGTTCTTCCCAGTTGTCGATAGATTCAGATTCGAGGTCAGTATACCAGTCGAAAGCATTTCCTTTCAGAGTTCGAACAAATTTTTTAACTAGCAAATCTCCTCTATTGCCAACATTTTCATATGTTTCAACAAAGTGTGCAACGTGTTGCTTCGGGTTTCCCTTCCCATCGAATTGTTGAAACTTCAGCGATTGGTAACCAGCGGGCATTCTCAGATTCTCGATTCTCTTAGTGTATGGCTTTGAGTACAATAGAGAGGTCTAAGCAGGTCCACCATATTATTCTCTGATTGAAGTCATAATCATATCTTGCAACTGTTGAACAGACATTGTAGCAATTGAAGTAGAGTGTTGCGAGTAATCTTCTTGTATGATGGATTTCTCTCTGTCTTTGATGATGATGGTATGGCTAAACTTAACTACATCTCGACTTTCCATCTAATATTTTAGAGAAGTGATTTCATCATTATTTTCTTTTACCACCTCTAATAACATGTTGATCTTCTTTTCACACTCAACTAGTCTTTCTTCACTGGTAGACGTATTAGTCATTATCACAGACATCACATCAGAATTTGAAATCTTACTAGGCTCATGGTAAGGAGGAGTATGTTTGCCAAACTCAAAATTTTTCTACAGTGGAAATGTAATCTTTAGAAGATTCTATCATGTGCTTCTGCAATGTTTGACTTTCTTCAGGGTTGATTTCTTTTAGACGGTTTCACGTAATAGATCCCATATAAGAATTAGTTGAAGCAGTAGTCTTGGAGGAAACTTCGTTGGGATTCATGCTTTCTTGAGAGAGTAAGAGATATGAGGTAGAGATGGTCCCACTGGACGTGCCAATTTGTAAACACGAGATTTCGACAGATAAATAGAATGTAAATAAAGAATTTTTGTTTCATATTGATTTGAATATGTGCGATGTGGAGTACAATCTCTAATTTATTCTCTGATTCTTTCTCTCTCATATACATATATCTTAAGGGCTATATAGCTTATTCTCGAAGTAGAACTTGTCTCAAGAGCTTTGCAGCTTTTTCTTGAGGTTGACTTGTTTCGGGGGCTTTGCAGCTTGTTCTCGATGTTGGATTTGTCTTGAGGGTTTCACAGCTTGTTCTCAAGGTTGACTTTGTTGATGTTGGATCATCCTTTGCCTTGTTGATCTTTTAATCGGTAGTTGACTTGTTGATCGTCATATGATGATCGGTCTCTGACTTGTTGATCTTTGATCGGTCATTAACGTGTTGATTCTATGATGATCAGTCTTTGACTCCATAATCTTTGATCGATTGTTGACTTGTTGATCAGTTTGAATGATGCACTTGAAGAATATGATGTGTGTTCTTCGTGTTTGCTTGTCGGTTTATGAAATTTCTTGACCTTCAAAGTGATTTTGGACTTCAAAAGGGTGTTTGATCCTCGAAGATTTGGAGAGTCTTCAGTTTGGTAGAATTCTCTCTGAAGCTTTAGATTTCTTGACCCCTTCAAATGAAGGAGATCTCTTCTATTTATAGGGCTCTGATGGGCCTTTGGGCTTGGATTCTCTAGTTTGGCTCATTACACTAACTTTGGTCTGGTTTAATTTTGACCCAAATTTGAGATAGACTAAATTTTGGCCCAATTTAATTTTGAGAAATATTGTCTCAAAATTTAATTTAATTTCGCCATTAAATTTGGGATAATGATGTGTCAATTCACGATTGGCCAAAATTTCTCTGTCAACACATGTGATTCTAAATACTTACCCACCCTTTAATAAGTATTGCTCATTTTTAAGTTATCAAGTATATTTAAAATTGACCAATCTTCTAAAACGATGAATGTATGCATGATGTATGAATGTATAACATATTTAATCAAGAGATTGTTAAAAAATGTCAACCTTCAAGTTTTTTATTATTTCAAAATGAGATAGTAACTTAATATAGAGATCTCAATTATTTGAATATTCCTCAACCTTCATAACAAAAATTCTCTTTCCCCACAATTCACCTTTTTTTCATTTTTTTAAAGCTCACAACTTAAATGAGAAATAAAATAGAAGAAGAAGTTATCGAAAATACTAAGACAAAGAAACAAATGAAATTCCTCCTTATTGTATTAGAGTTGCATTTCACACTTGGCTTGATGGATTACAACAAAAGATTCATTTTCTATAAATGAAGAACAAACCTTACTAGAGTGTTCAAGCCTTTAAGAAGAAAAGGCTAAGACTTACTAAAGATAAAACATAACTTGCAAGCTAACTCAAATAGTGTTAAGAGTAGGTAAGGAGATAACTATTGCAAAACGTGTCTTAAAATCCTCTCTCAAACGAGGCGCGCGGAGAGAAACAAAGCCAGAGTTTATTAGGAGAAAGCAGCTACTTCAACAAATATGAGATGTCGCCTTTTTTTTGTCACCAGGGAGGCTCTCTTTGGTTGTCCTCTCCGTCTCTCCTCCAACACCAAGTACAAAATGGTTTTCATTATAATATTTGATAGAGATACGATAAAATCTTCTTCTCATTAATCCATGAAGAGATTGCATGCATATATATAGACTCAAAAGAGAAACCCTATCTAGAAATGTGAAATGACAATAAAGAACATACTTGAAATAAACTCCTATTAAACCCTAAATAAATGCCGACTTAACTCTAACACTCCTCCTCAAGCTGGAGCATATATGTTAATCATGCCCAGCTTATTACAAAGATAATCCACCCGTACTCACATTCAACGCCTTCGTGAAAATGACTCCTAATTGATCCCTAGTCTTCACATATGTAGTAGACACCAACCCTAGCAGTATTTTCTCACGAACAAAATGATAATCAATCTCAATATGTTTGGTTTGCTCATGAAACACTGGATTTAAGGCGATATGAATAGCACTCTGATTGTCGCACCACAACTTGATCGGAGTCAGAATCTTGAAGTCTAACTCAGCCATGAGTTAATGTATCTACACTACTTTAAATACTCATTGTGTCATAGCTTGATATTCTAATTCACCATTTGACTGTGAAACAACATTTTGTTTCTAACTTTTTCATGAGACTACGTTACCACCCACAAGAACACAACATCTAGAGGTCGACCTCCTATCATCTCTCAACCTTGCCCAATCAGCATCTGAAAAACATTCCACTTTCACATGATCGTGATTTTTATATAGGATCCCACGTCCTGGTGCAGCCTTCAAGTAACACAAAATTAGTTGCACTACTACCAATGATCAATAGTAAGAAAAGTCATGAACTGACTCACAGTGCTTACTAAATAAGCTATATATGGTCTTGTTACTATAAGATAGTTTATTTTTCCAACTAAACTCCTATACCTCCCAAGATCTTCAAACGACTCTCTCTCCTTAGTAAACTGTGTAATAGGCACCATTTGAGTATTGCACGGCTTGGCTCCCAATTTTTCTGTCTCTGATAATAAATCAAGCACAATCAAGCATATATTTTCTCTGTGATAGGAAGACTCCCTTCTTATTTCTCAACACTTCAATCCCTAAGAAATATTTAAGCACCCCTGAGTCTTTAGTATGAAACTGATCATGAAGAAACAATTTAAGGGACAATATACTAGATGTATCACTCCCAGTAATCACAATGTCATCAATATAAACAACCAATAAGACAACACCATTCGTGGACTAACGGTAGAAGACAAAATGGTTTGATTTACTTTTCATCATTCCAAATTGCTCAACTACTTAACTGAGCTTAGCTTCCCAAATTAGGCATGTGGACTTTTCTTTAACCTTTACATTTATTTCAGAAGATGACATACTTTACCTTTCTCCCCTGAGCAACAAACCTAAGTGGTTGCTCTATATACAATTCCTCCATTAGACCACCATTTAGAAATGCATTCTAATATCAAGCTGATGGAAAGGTCAATTATTAGAAGTTGTCATGGAGATAAATAACTTTACACAGTAAGCTTACCAAGATGAGAGAAGGTATCAAAATAATCAACCCTGTAGATTTGAGCATAACCTTTCGCAACAAGCCGGGCCTTTAAACGAGCGACAGACCCATTAGGGTTAACCTTAACCACAAACACTTATTTACATCTGAAAATATTCTTGCCAAGAATAACTAACTGCCATGTACTATTGTTATCTAAGGCAGGAATCTCGTCCACCATTACAGCATGCCAACCAGAGTGGGATAAGGCTTCAGGAACTATTTTTGGAACCGAGACTGAATCAAGACTCAAAATGAAAGAAGTTGTTGAGGACGACAAGTTTACATAATAGACATAAGACGAAATTGGGTAAGTGTAAATACGTTTACCTTTACGAAGTGTAATAGGAAGGTCGACACTCGATCCTAAACAATACAATGGAGGATTAGTGGGAACTGAACAATCACCTGGAGGATGTGCCCTGCTTGAGTATACATGAGTAATGGGTGGAGAAACAATGATCGGTGAGTATAAATGTCGACTTAAATCTAACATTCATCACCATCAATTGCTTTTTTGTGAAGATCTTCGAGCCACAACTTCATTTGCAGATATCCAGGATCATTTATTGGCTTGGGATTTTTATTCACTAACCATAGCATCGAACAACGTCCTTTTGGAGCTACCGACTATTACTTCGGACGTTCATAGATCGTCCATGCTCTGATACCAAGAAAGAAAATAGAAGAGGAAGTAATCTGAAAAAATAAGACAAAGAAGAACAAAGGGAACTTCCTATCTAGATTTGCATCTAGCACTAAGACTTCATGCATTACACAAAAGAGTCCATCCTTTATTTATAGGACAACAAAGCTTGCTAGAGTGTCCAAGCTTTTAGGAAGAGAAGACTAATACCTACTAAGCTGAAGATGAGATGTCATGAAATGAGATGAGATGTTGACACTAGAAAAACCTTATTTCGGAGATGAGATGAGATGTTAGGATATCTAACACATTTTTTTATAACTAATCTTATATTTTTGTGTTGAATGATAAAATTATCCTTAAATCTTTATACATTAACATAAGTATGGAAATATAAACACTACCATAAAGAAATTATAAGTAATATAAAACCAAAAGCATACCAACCTTAATAATATTAATGTTCATATTCAAAAGAATCATAGTTTCAATGATATCATGTACGACCTAATAATCATGAGGTTATAGGTTCGAATCTCACAACTCGAAATATGTCGAATAAAAAAAGTTAATGAGTAAATCTTCAGATTAATATGACAACAGAAAATGATGTTGGACTAATCCAAAATATTTATAGGTTATATATAACATTCATTTTTTCCGAATTTTTTAAACTTAAAAAAATAACAAAAACAAGTTCAAAAGACCATGATATTTATTAAAAAAAATAATGAATTAAACTATCATTTGTTAAACTATATATAGTAAATTTTTTGCAACAATTTATTTTTTATTTTATTCTCATACATTTTATAGATCCACATTCATATTTGTGTCAAGTAATTGTTATCAAAATATATCAATATAAGCAACATTTTCCTTTAAACAAATCAAGCATGAAAATATTTATCTTATTATCCATGGATGCATCTAGAGGGCCATGATTAACTCTAAATTTTGTAATTGATTATTTTTTGTATGTAAAAGTGGACTCATCGATATTTTGATACTATTTATTATATTCGAATAAGATAGTGCCCCTAAATTTTGAAATTTAACGTTTTTTTTTTTTTTTGTAAAATATATATCAATTATATGTTAACTCTAATAAATTTTAGAACTTGTAATTTTTTTGTATATACGAGTAAATCTCTAAAAAATTATTTAAAGTTGGCCTCAAATAAAATTTTCTCACCCATCCATACTACTACTGAAAGTGTAGCTTAGTGGGAAAAATCATTTTTGAACGAAAGTAAAAAAAAAAAGAATCTCATTTTTATAACAAATAAAATAAGTTCAATACTTTTCAATTTATTGTAAATTACATGTAAAAGTTCAATGTTATAAAAGTTCAATTTTAATGATATGACATTTATGATTTTTTTTTTTTTGTTCAATGTTAAATAATGGTATTTTATTAATTTATTTATTATTTCAAATCCAAAATTATTCTTAATATGTTTGAGACTTTCTTGGATAATATTACTTTCTTTATTTATCATTGTACTAAATTATTCTCTAATTTTTATCATTAAATCTTCGTATTATTATTATTTTTATTTGTTTTTGGTGAGATTACTTTTTGTGCCAATAATTTTTTTTTATATGAATTTTATTTCATAATTAAAGAAATCACATGTAGTGTAAGAGCCCTTACCTTTCTTTTGTTAATTTTTTTTTATGATAATTACATTTACCCTTTTCTTTTAGATAATTTGTAAAGATATAAAATGACATGACCTTTTTGGCATGAAAATTAGGATTGTTGGGGGCATTTTTGGGCCTTTTCCTAAAAATGGAAGCTTTGTTTTGCTATTTAAAGAATGAATAGTGCCCTTTTTTCACCACGCAACCCTTTAGCCACCAAACCCTTCCCCAACCACTTGGAATTTTTGAATTTCAACCCTTGGGATACGTGTTGCCAGCTTATAATCACCCAAACCCCTCTCCATTGCTGCCCTAGCTTGCGACACCTGCACACCCAGATCGTCGGCCACATGTCACCAATTCAGCCGGCCCCGTTGAGTCACGCGGATTCAGCCCAACCGTCTTCTCCCTCGCTCGCGCGCGCCACCGGCGACCCATCCGCAGTATTTTGACATGCACAGCTATCACCGTCAGCTACCGCACGCCGCCACAATCCTCGAGATAGTCCAGTCGAGCTGCCGACCTCCGTTCCCAATCGGTAGCTTTGTGGGTTTCATCTTTTGCATTGAAGGGCCGTCAGAGTATTGCTCTTGCTCTTAGGTAAGCCATCTTGGGCTCCCTTCAACGATTTTCCATACTTCCATCCCTATTTCAAAACCTCAGCTCAGCTCACCATTTTTTCTGGCGAACTTCAAGCTTAAAACCTACAACTTCTTTTGTAGTTTGGCAAAGCTAGAGAACTCCGTTTGAAGATCCGAGACTAGATCCGTGATTTAGAGACCAAGAGCTTTCCAACGAGGTATGACCCGTATTGTTCTTTGGCGACGCACCGACGCCAGAGACGTGTTTCCAAAACAGTAGCTTACTCTCGTTCTCGTGATTCTAACCCTGTTTGTGGCTTGTTTAGCTCGTTCCTAACGAACTCTCGCCGATATTTTATGTTTTGGTGTCACGGGAACCATTCGTAACTAGCAAAGTTTATTTTTGGTGTTCGATCGAGTCGTCGGGAAGTAAGGGGTTTTCATTATGTGTTGGGTGTGGCAATCTCATAGTAAGTAGTGGCACGACTAGGGTGTTTCGAACTATAGCATGATGAAATGTATGTTTAATATTGACTATTTATGCCATGAATGTCTTGTTTATGCTTGTTATGTTAGGATTTGATCTCGACTCTAGTTCGATGGCTGTTACTTGTATATGATTATACTTAATGGTGCGTTGTTGATTCGTAGTGACTATAGGGTTGCATATAGTTACTCTGTTGTAGTGTTTTAGGCCATGGGTCATGCTATGAATCTTGTACTAGATTAGGGACTTGTGTGACCATTTTGCTAGCTTTATCTTTTCTATTGCACTTGTTGGATCACATATGTCATGCTGTATGTTTTGTTTATTTCTCCTGTTGTAGTTCGTGGGAGGGGAGCCAGTCATGACTCGCTTGACCTTGACACCTACTATCTGACCCGTCCATTATGGTACCCACGCTAGTGGGGGATGGCTTATCCTTGGGCGGAAGAGGCCACTGGGACAGATGATGGCGTAGAGGGATGCCTGTCGGTGAACTTGCATGCATTTTGTCATCATCATGTAGGACCGAAAGGCAACACTAGAAGGGGGTGAATAGGGTTCGCCCATTTTTTAGTTATTTAAAAAGTTTATTTATGATTTAAATTTCGTTGATCTAAAGTCACCCAACAAACAATTATAATATGTAAGAATTGAAATCGCAAAAAGTAAAAGTTAAGGGAAGAGAGAAAGACACCGAAGTTTATTGTGGTTCGGAAATCCTACTCCACTCCCCAAGGGCTCCTCCTTGGGTATTTTACTAGATAATTCTCTTGCGGGTGAGAATCAAACCTACACAACTCTCTTTTTCCTAGGCTAAAGACAAACCTCAATCATTTTATCGGGTTCAAGATTAAGCCACTTCAACCGTCTTCTTAGGCTAAAGAGAAACTCAAATCCTTTAACTGGTTCAAGATTAAACCAATTTCATTTTCTCACAACCCAATGTATACTTAATACAAATCCCAAATAACAAATAAAAATAACTCTCACAAAGTACCTCGTGGGCAAAGTACGCAAGTTAGACGTTGACAGCTTCTTCACAAACTTTGCAATGCGCCAATTCAAGAATGTGTGAAGCAAATTGACACTTTTTTTAAGCTTTGAGAATGATAATGCTGCTGTATAAATTTAGTTCTTGAAGCAATGTATTTAATGGAGAGAAGATGAAAGGTGCCCATTGGATTTAGGGCAAAATGATCGACGGATAAGATTTGATGAAGATATGATGAAATGGTGGCCATTGGATTTAGGGAAAATGTAGTATATGGCTAGGATTGAATGAAGATAAGATGGGAAGAGTTTTGGTTCCAAAGGAAACAATTTGAAAATGAAATTTTCGTTTTTTTTCATAGATGATTTTTCTTCAAATCTTCATTTGTCAATATCTTCTTAATTTTAACTTCGATTTGCACGATTCAAAATGCGTTGGAATCGTCTCTTCAAGCTCTACATAATAAACACTTAAAAACTCCAAAAATATCAGTACACAAAATTCAAGTTTTTTATCATCAAAACATTAATTAATTAATTAATTTAAGATAATTGGCCAAAAAGCCAACAACATCCCTCCTTTTTATGATGACAAACTATACTAGAAAAATGAAAAATAAAGTAGTGTGTGTGATGTAAGATATGAACCACATGCATAATCAACACACATAATTAATGACAACATGCTTTAATTTTTCTTATTATCTCTCCCTCTTTTGGAATCAATCAAACAGAAATTATAGAAAAAAGAATAATTAAATCTTTCTTTAATACAAGATCCCCAAATTTCTCCCCCTTAAAATCAGTTTAACACTCTCTTCCCATAAGAGACAAAAAATACATTTGATGCATAAAAATCTAAGGATATAAATATAAAACACATTTTCAAATGAATCATTCTTCTAAAATT
>JBBMKA010005296.1:0-11718 GCA_037833695.1 Sechiopsis laciniata | reverse complement strand
AAACCTCTTTTCCTCTCTATTTACTTTCTCTCTCTAGCTGCTGTTTCTCTCTCTGACTGCTGTTTTTCCAGAATTTTTGTGTGTTCTCAAATGAACCATAGTGACAAAAGTCACTTTAAAACACTTAGCCCTAATGGGCCTGATTTGATGGGCCTTCACAAGAGTGAATAAAACCCAACAATATGAAATTAGCAAAATGAAGCTGCGAAATCCATTAATTTCTATTAGTTTCACATTGTTTTCAATTACGGTTAACAATTGCCTTCTATCAGTGTCACTATCGCAAAATTTACTGTTTTTTTTGCTCAGGTCAGGGCAAGAATTCACCGCGAGACATGGGTAGGGATCGGTTCCTCGCGGAGAGTTTTTCCCCTTTTTTTCTTCTACTTTTTCTAATCTTAATTTTATAAGAATTTTTTCGGTAATAATTTTCAAGTAGATGATTTTTCATATAAAAAAATAATTTCATTTAGATAAGTTAAGTTTTAAAGAAAAATATTTATTTAAATAAATATGTCTAAAAAAAGTTTTAAAAGATTAAATTGGTAAAAAGAGAAAAAAATGTATAATTTTTAAAAATAAAATAAATAAAAAATGTAAACCGGGTAGGGATTAGGTAATCGGGATGGTGAATGCATTCGTCGTCCCCGACCCCGTTTAGCTCTCACCTATCCCCGCCTAAACGAAGATTCAACGCCTCGGGGAAAATGGACATTTCTAATCTTTATTTTGTTTTCCTTCAGTTTTGTTAATTTGTGAATTACATATCATTATGTACTTAACTCATTTGGTGAGTTTTGTTTAATTGTGAGGTTAGGTTAATTAACCATTTGACTGTGTGTAATGAATGAGCTATATATAAAGTTCCATTGGGTTTCCATCTTCTTTGAGAGAGAAAACCCTAGCCACCATTTGAGAGCTCTTGAATTCATCAATGGAAATTATGAGTGAGTATGATCAAGATCGATCAACTCACATTCTAATAGTGGAGTAGGTAAATTTGAACCACTTTTGATCGGTGTGCAATTTGATTCATTTTGGATTGGAATGGTTTTATGCTTGAATCTGGAATTTGATTTACAATTTTTCATCATGGAAATAATAGTTTCACTTATTGTTTTCAATCAGTTGAACTGTCATGATTGAAAAGATTTAGTTCACTTGATTGAAGCTATGCTTGGAATGTTGAGGAGTGGGTGAGACAGGTTTTAAGCATTAGCATTTGGTCATTTAGATTGAAAACTTTATGCTACATTGATCGATTTCATTAGGCGCTTGACATTTTTGTATTTTTACTCAGTTTGCCCCTTTTTTTGGTATGTACGAATATCTTCTAAAAAATTATATTCATAGAATTTCTTTGGGTTTTTTATTTATGATTCGAAAACTTGGAACTTAGGCATCACCCACCAGTCTCTAAACTAGGACACTGAGATACATTATAGCACACACTCAATACCCCACTTTGCCATCCTAGAAACTTATAGTTTTTTTTATACATGAAAAATCTCATTTGTTAAGTTTAACTAAAAAAATCATAAAAAATAATTCAACTTATTTATAGGAAAAAAAAATCAAATTCGTAAAAAAAAGTAAACAATAACTATATATATATACACACACATACATACATCCCGGAAACTTATAGTTTTTTTTATACATGAAAAATCCCATTTTTTAAGTTCAACTAAAAAAATCGTAAAAAAACAGTTCAACTTATTTATAGGAAAAAAAAATCAAATTCGTAAAAAAAGTAAACAATAACTATATATATATATATATATATGCCTTGAATATTCAAAACATGACATTCATCACATTTTTCATATTTAATAGGAGTGGTATATGTTCCATAAAAATTACTTCCATTGTTCTTGTTGGCATTTGATTTTTTTCCTTTTTTGAGTTCTACACCGATTAAGGGTGAAGAATTTTGGTCATTTAATATATACCGATGTTGTTAAGCTACCGATCTGATCTTGTTGATTGATTTTGTTAAATATGAATTACACATAAAATTGTATTAACCCTTATGGTGAGTTTAGATGACCTTCGGTTAGGTTTGGGGTTAGGTTAACTAACCATGTGGGAGTGTGATTATGCTATTATATAAAGCACCTTTAGGGTCTCCTTCAAACTTTGCGAGAGAAAACCCTAGCCATCAAATTATGAGCTCTTGAATACCATTCAATGGCAATTATGAGTGAAAGTGATCTTCTCACATTCTGAACAATAGAGTAGGCTAGTCTGAACCACTTTAAACTCGGTGTGCTATCTCTTCTCCTTATCCTTCTTTATTTTGTATTGATTTCATCTCTTTTAGCTTTGATTTGGATTAGATCTAGAATTCACACTTTCAATTTGATATAGATCTAAAATTTTGTTCAACAATTGGTATCAGAGCATCTTATTTACGATTTTGATGTGATTTCTCTGTTGATGTTTTGCAATTTTGAAATTCATTGTTTATGCATGAAGTCCACTCTCTGCAAGTTGTTTTATATTTGTTCAATTTGAACAATTGAGGCCGCATCAGCATAGATTTGAGAATCGCAATTCCGGAGATTCAGTAATCGATTCCAACGGCGGTGATTTGTGAGGTTGAGGCAGTGCTTAAATGGCTTAAAGCGCTCCAGTTCGGCAGCATTCTGATTTAGAATTTAGTGAAATCGATTGAGTTGCGGCCAATTGAATAAATTTTTGGCATCATTTATGTTCGCGATTTAGGCTTATCAGTCGATTTGTGTAGATCATCAAATTTGCAAGATGGATTTTAGTGATGTACAGAGATGTTCATTTTCCCCGTGGGGACCTACCCCTAATGGGGCAGGAAACGGGGCTGGGGACTGGGAGAAAAAATTCTCCGTGGGGAAAATGGGGCTGGGGACGAGGAATGCATTCCCTATCCCCGTTTCCCCGCCCCATTTACAATTTCTTTTTTAATTTTTTTTATTAAAATTTTTTTATCTCATTTAATTGGTTTACTTTTTAGATAAAATAAATATTTTTTAGTGAAATTATACATTCAAATGATCATTTTTTTCTTGATAGGTAAGAATATAATTGAAACTTATAAATATTTTATAAGAAAATTTGATTATTTAAGATTATAATTTAAAAAATATAAAAGAAAAAAGAAAAGAAAATTGAACTGGGAAAAATTTCCCGTAGGGATTCCCCGCCCCGATCCCCGCAAAAAAAATGGTGAATTTTGTGGGGACGGGGAATGATTTTAGTGGCGGGGACGGGGATGGGAAAGTCATTCCCCGGCCTCGCCCTGCCCCGTGGACATCCCTATTGATCTATCCGGTAGTGGAAATCGATTAAGAAATCGATGAATTTTAGTGGATTCCGTCAAATTGGCCGATTCCATCAAATTTGGCAATTGTAATTTAATTTAAAACTTTTTTGTTTGGGCTGACTGATAGCACTAAATAATAGCACTATTTAAGCCTCTAAACTCTTGCAAAATACTCAAAAAGTAAGCAAGCAACAACATAAGAAGGGACAGTAACTTGAATATTCCATGCATATTAACAAAACACCCGCGCATAATAGAAATTAAGTATAATGCCGTTTTTAAGATATAAAATGCGTGCATAAGCTCAGAAACTGCATTATTACTCCCAAGCTCGTTGAAGTATTTAAACTCATAGGAAAAGCATTGCGGACATGGATGAATACTGGAACGGATGAGTCAACAGATCATAAAAGGAAAAGTTGGATGGCAATCAAATTACGAAATCAAAGGAACCAAGAAGGAAACAATTGTTGAACGAATATTCTAGAAAAAGAGTCGGGGCAAGGATTGAACGTGGCCGACACGAAACCTCGAACTCTATAAAGTGCGTGAAATCGAAGAAGAAATGGTGCTGGTTCAGAGAGGAAACTACCATTGATGGGCGTCCGAGACGTCAAGGTCTTTTTGGAGATCTCGATGCATCATGTTCATCTGTAGTCCTAGACAAACTCAGTACCAAGCGGTGTTCTAGAAGAATACTTCATTGGCAACAGTGTGTCGGTTATTACTCCATAGATATTTTATGTTATTTCAGTAGTTTATGTGCATTTCTTATTCTGTTATCGCATTTCATAGGAGTAGTTTGTAACACTTTCTTGAAGTTAATTCTATGAGTTCTTTGTTTCAGACTTGATCTCCAGTTAAGCAACTTATCATTAGATTGATAACAAGAAGCAACTTTAGAAGAATCATGTAGTATTATTATTTAATTCAAATGTCAAGTCAAGGGGGAAAACAGTAAGAACGACGGTTGATTTTATTTATCGCGAGTTGATTGATGGTCCACTTGCAAGTGCTTAGTACTTGCCTTGAGAAAGAGATTGTTAAGAGCTTAACCTAACTATAATAGCTAGCAATACTTAGTCTTAAGGATTTTATAGGAGAATTAGGAATAATCTTCTCACTAGTAGCATACGCAAAACTTGTGCTTAAAAGCAAACCTACGGGCAATGTACCGGGAGGTTGCAGTCAAGTACTTTAGAAAGGGGGCTTGAAGTTACAATCTAGTATGTGCTAATTTCTCATGACAACTTCACTTGCTTGTTCTAAATTATAATGCGAACTTCTTTTTATTAGTTAATAAGTTAAACTTAGGCATTTCAAGAGAATACAATTAGTGAATAAGATATGAATGTGGGTGAGAGATGTTATAATGATGTTTATTAATCAAGCACGCGTCGGCTAGTTACCCATGCGTGCTAACCTCCAGCTCACTCGGTAGAGGGACCTGGCGGGAGACCCAGCAGGTTACGTTAGTATGGTGTGACGTCTTTTGCATCATTAAATGGGATTAAAGCTAATCCTGCTAGCGTATACGACGCCCTGAACCTTTCTTTTGCAGTAGCTGCAGCGGAAGCTGGACTCTACCCATCGCATGCAGAAGCACGCGTTTGTAAGGGAAGTATGATGTCAACCTCACCACGCATCACGTGCATATTTGTTCTCTACGGGTTAATCTTATGCATTTATATTCATAGTCGCACTAACATAGTACTAGCATAGATTTATTTATTTACAAACACAACAACTGTAAGAACCCGACTCTAAAACAGTCCTAAAATAGTTCTTACTCAGCATGCATGAATTTAAAACCATTCAAATAATGTAAACCATGGAAGAAACTCAAGCATTTTATAAGGAAGGATAAACAGTTCCAAAACCATAAGTGCAAAACCAATACAAATTGTGCCTCTGGCCAAAGATTATTAAAAACAAGTTCGAAACATAAACTATAAAAAGAAATGGAACTCAGCCCCTGACTACATGCTAAAAAATGAAAATAAATAAATAAACTGGACAACGGGCTCCCATGATCCATCAGCTTCTCCTCTAGCCGTCCTGGTGATGTCCCAAGTTACCTAGTAGATAACCACAGAAATAAGGGTGAGTACAAAGGCTCTCAGTAAGAATCCCTAGTCAGGGTACAGTACATAAACAACACATCATCTAGCATCCTAGCATACATGCAATACAGCTTACCAACCAGTAGTAGAAACTTGATTCATCAAAATAACTCCCAAACCTCGAGAGTTTCTAACTCTCGGCTAGGTGACTAGCTCTCTAACTGATCCTGGACACTTGGGTGAGTCCCCAAGTGTCTGGCTCTAAACAGGAACGGGATGGTGTATTGACGACATTAGCCTGAGGGAGCCGTCCTCTGGCATCTAATGCGTGTGCGCGCACACCGCATGCTGCTGTAAATTGGGTAAATGTAGGCCTGCACAAACTACCCTGGTCCAGGTACGCATGCCTAACTAGAATCGAAATGGTGCCCACTGATCCACAGCCGGTGGGAGGCCCTCGGCACCCAACTGTGGCAGCCTGTTCACACCAACGCCTGAAGCAAAGAATCGTCCCAAGGTAGGCTTACACCAAGGAAAGGATTCCGCTCTAGCAGACCACAGACTAGGCTTATGTCGGAGTGGTAGCTACTCCACAACTGACTATCAGGGGCGGGAAAACTGTCCTCGCTGGTCCTGACCCGGTGGGGACAACATACAGATAACAACATGTTTAACAGTCAAGACAAGGAAACCCTAGCATGGTACTAACAGATATGTCACGAGAAGTCACAGCATGCTCTCAAACAATCGGTATATAACATCAACCTATCCACTAAGACATGCTAGTCAAACAGTTAGGATACAAGATCAACCTATCCATTAAGACATGCTAGTCAAACAGTAAAATAAGTAGCATACAACACTATCAATGTATATTCACGCAGGGTCCACACAACCACGACAAGAAATCCTTATCTGAAATAAAATAGAACAAATAATATGTATGCTCCTTGAGCTGCAGATAACCAACCACGCATGAACTAATCAGTCTAGACAAACAGTAATAATAACAGGTAATTAATATCTAAATAGACAACTAATTAACTAGGATATTCACAAGCAACAGGGCTCGAGAACAAGAGTTACCCAAATCGAATGGCAGGCTCGGCAGCACAAGGCCTCGGCTGCGGTAAGGACACAGATAAGCTGCGGGCGTGTGTGCGGGGCTGTGCGGCAACGAGTGGGCGTGAGAGGCTAGGCGTGTGCAGCACGGTACGACAGCTGCGGCGTGAGCGGCACGGCCAGGCGGGGCTGGGCGATCCGGGGCAGGGCTGCGTGCGGAAGCGATCAGCGAGCAGGTGGAGCATGTGCGGGCGTAGCTGCACGTGAAGACGGGGCGGCAGCGTGGCTGCGCTGCGGGCTAGGCTGCGTACGTACGGGGCTGTGGGCGACACAGGCTGTGTGGCACGACAAGGCTGCTACGCAGGCATATGTGCGGCTGCGATCGACAGGTTGGGCTACGGTGATGCGATCGGCAATGGGCGAGGAGGGCTGCTTGGCAGGGTGATTCGGCGGCTAGGAGAAGGAAGAAGATGAAGTAATCAATGGAGAGGAAAAAAAAAATTTCTTTTCTTTTGCTGGCTTTTGATCAACCAAACTCCAAACCTCTTTTTCTTCTTTTCTCTTTTAACTCTTTTTAATCAAAATAAAACAACCCTTCTTTAAGCCAAATCAAGCTTTCCTCCTAAAATACAAAACTTGCCTTGCTACCCTGAAACCACAAAAACATCCCAACTAAGTCAAAAGTAGAAATAGCCCTGAAACCCAATAAATTACCAAACTAGCCCCCAAAGCTGAAATTACCAAAATGCCCCCTCAAGGCTAAAACTGCCCTAATGGCCCAACGAAACAACCGAATTAACTAGGAAACGTACCTGGGGAACCGGGACGAAAACCTGGGCCATTACAACATCTTTTCAAAACCCAATTTTGTTTGTTATATTTGACCTTAACTTATATCGATGCGCTGAAAAGTCTCTGTAGGATCGATAAAATATACTTACTACTTGCTGCAGTTGCGACAGCGTATACTTGTGCATAAGCGATTTCGAGTCATACTTAGCTTTAAGTTTTTTTTTGAGTTAATTACCATAAGATTGTATTAGCACCCGGAACACAATATCAGCCATCAGTGATTCTACAATTGGTTAAGAAGTTGGTGGATTTGAGAAGCTTGAGCTAAATTTCAATTGATTTTAGATGTGAAAACAATTTGAATTGTGAAAATCTTGGTGGCGCTCCTCAATTCCCATTAATTTAAAATATGCAATTAATTTGTTTGCTTCTTACCATTTTAGAGTAGTGATTTCTGGCATTTTATGTGACTAGGCAAATTGATTTTGGTTTTTTAAAGGGAAGTCAATTTTTGTGGCTGGAGAAATTATTATGAAATTGCAAATTTGGTATTTTGGAGTTTAGTGTAGCAATTGATATTTCAATTTTAATTGAAAATATAAGGCAGCACTTGAAAATGCATTTGATTGATAAGCTCCAGGTATTGTCTATACTCAATTTCCATGCATTTTGTCTAAACTCTATGGTTTTGATCAATATGAATTCTGATTTTGAGCTAGAAATTAATTTGGCATGCTAGAATTTTGATATTATGCTACAAATTTGGTATTTTAAATTGTAGCTAGAATTTTGTTCAGGCTTGTTCCTTTTAAATTGCTAGTTGAAAATTGTGTTGAGCATGCAATTATGATATTAGGCTAAATTTGAATTCGTTGATTGAAAATTAGAAATTCTAAAATTGATTTTTTTTTTTTTTTTGGATTTTCTTTGTGATCATTTTTGGGGTAAATTCTGATTTGTTGGATTCGTCTTTTGATATTGTATTCGAATTGATGGCTTTTTCTGATTGTGATCTGATTTTCCCTGATTTGATAATTCTGATAAGATGTCGGCTAAATTTGTACTTGACAAATTTGATGGATTTGGGAATTTTAGTTTATGGAATAGAAAAATATGAGTCCAATTAGTGCAACAAAAGATTGCAAATTACCTTAGATGATCCTTCTAAGGATTTTGGAAGAAAACATTGACGAGTTCATTAAAATTTGTGGTGACCTGGCCAATTCTAGAGAGGGAAATTTAGATGGTGAAAACCAAGTTATGATACTCCTTGTTTTGTTATTCGAGAAATTCAAAGAGCTTAAATCAGTTATTAAGTACGACATAGAGACTTTGACCCTAGACATTAATTTGGATTCTTTGAAATCTAGGGAGTTAGAGATGAAAATTGAAAAGAAGGATTCTGAGGCCTTGTTTACGAAGATTAAGTCTTCAAAAGGCCAGGGCAGTTCACCAAGTAAATTGAGCTCTAAGTTTGATAAGGGGAAACAATCTTTAGAGCCGAAGAGAGTTACTTGCAATTACTGTCAAGAGAATGGTCATACTAAGTATGAATGTCCTATTCTGAAGAGGAAAGGTAGGTAACCTGTTCGGATTGCTAATGATTCAGCTAACTTCCTCGAGGATTCTAATTCGGGCGAGGTTAGCCGAAAATTCTGATAATTTAGACCTTTATGATAATTTGTGGGTTATGGATTCTGGTTATTCATTCCACGTGTTCCCTTTTGAGTTACAATTTTGAAGATTTGAAAATTTTGAATAATGACAAGGTTTTATTGGCTAATGGTTGAGATTGAGATTAAGGGAGTAGGTTTAGTACGGTTTAGCATGGATGATGGTTCTGTCATGGTGCTAACAGATGTGAAATTCGTTTCAGGTCTCCAGCAAACCTTATTTCTTTAGGTACTTTGGATGCTGCTGGTTATGACTAATCATCTCGTAATGGCTTACTTCATGTGAGTAAAAATGAGAAAATTAAGTTGTTTGGAAAGCTAACTAATGGATTATACATTCTACAAGGCAAAGCTTTTCAGCGAGAGATTGATGTAGTTTTTGATAATTTTGTTATGACTCCGCTTGGAAATTTGACAAGTTCTTCACCTGAAATTAATTGTGTTATTGATAAGCAGTTGAGTTATGAGATTGTGCTTTCTGATATATGCTTGTCTGTTGCTTCGGCTTATGCATCTGAAAATCCATTTGTTGAGCCTTCAATGCTTGTCAATGATGTTGCACGTTCAGATCCTATCTTAGTTGCTCTTGAACCTGAGGATGTTCCTGCTGGTTTAGAATGCAACGTTCAGTTGTTGGATAGAGAGTTTGCTTGTTTATTGAATTTTTTGTTTTGGATGTTTGTTGTGAAACCTAAATTTTGTTTACTCATTGTCTGTTTTTGCTGGTTTGTGATTAAGTCTGATCTAGAGGGTATTGTATACTCTCTTTCTGATGCAGATTCATTTGCTTTCGGTTACATACATAAAGAGGGGATAGATGATCTTGATGTGTTCTCGATGTCCTTTCTCTGTTTGTGTTCTTGTATGTATCCTCACTGTTGGGCTTTGATTGCATTGATTAGTTTTGGTTGCAGTTTTATGAGCAGTTTGTCTCTTTCATGAGTCTACTCTTTTGTGAGAAACTTGTTTTGATTATGGCTTTGCAAGAGATAGTTTTGCTCATTGTGTTTTTAGCAAGGCTACAAGTGCAAGTTGCATCATTCTACTTTTGTCATTTGTAGATGATTTTTTGGTTGCATCTGGTAAGTTTGTTGTATGGAGTTTACAGATCTCTTGACTTGTTGCAATTTGAAGATTTCTTGGTTTGTGAGTTTGATATGGAAGAGGTTTGTTGTGTTTATGGAGCATTTGTTTGTGCTTCTGTTTCTTGCCATTCTGATTAGCACAGTTTGTGAGTTTGTTTAGCAGTTACATGGAAGTTTTGACATTTTGGGTGCAGCGTTTTAGAACATTCAGGCTTGATTGAGACTTTGTTTTTTAGGGTATTTTGTTTTGCTGAATTTTTGATTATGTTAAGTTTGGTCTACCGGACATTCTGACTTTTGTTTGTGAGCTGCTTATGTCGTTTTGAGAGGGTATTTCTCATTTGCTTTGTTTTCCATGTTATTTGGCAACGTTTTGTTTGAAGTCTGTTATGATTTATCTGTTTTTGGAGATATTCTTTGGAGAACAGGTTCAAGTTGTCGTTGATGGATTTTAGTTCATCGTCTTATTTGAGTTCTAAAGTTTGTAATTCTGAAGTCTTGAAGATCGTTCTGATTTGCTCGTGTCGAGCAAAGTTCTAATCCAGTTTTGTCTGGAGTTTTGATATTATGATGCCATTTATGATATGAACTTCAAGAGGGTAATTTGTTAAATATGAATTACACATCAAATTGTATTAACTCTTATGGTGATTTTAGATGAACCTTGAGTTAGTTTTGGGGTTAGGTTAACTAACATGTGGGTGTGTGATTGTGCTATTATATAAAACACCTTTAGGGTCTCCTTCAACCTTTGAGAGAGAAAACCCTAGCCACCAAATTATGAACTATTGAATACCCTTCAATGGCAATTATGAGTGAGATTGATTTTCTTACGTTCTGAACAGTGGAGTAGGCTAGTTTGAACCACTTTAAACTCGGTGTGCTATTTCTTCTCATTATCCTTCTCTTATTTTGTGTTGATTTCATCTCTTTTAGCTTTGATTTGTATTAGATTTATAATTTGCACTTTCAATTTGGTATAGATCTAAAATTTTGTTCAACAAATTTCTTTTATTATTTCATTCAACACATATTTAATTTTTTTTAACTCACAAGATTAATTTCAAAATAAATTGATAATAACTAGCTTACATCTGATGATAATAAAAGTGAGATTTCCTCGAGTTTTTGTGTATGCATATTGTTACAAACCAAGATTTTCTTTTAAAAATAATTTTGTTTTCCCTCATTTCTTTTGTTTTGTTAGAATTTAATTCATGAGAATTTAGGTTTGGTGGTTTTTGATATTTTAGTCTTTAAGGCTATTTTGCAGGTTATTATTCTATGGGTCAAATATTAAATTTACTGTGTAGGTTTTTCTTTGGAGTTAATGGTGGCTTTTCAATCTTGAAACCACCCAAACCTTTGGGGTATCTCTTGATTTATTAAATTAATGATTTAAAATAGAATATGTAAATGCATTTTAAATAACCTTTCATTTACTCTTTTGTTACTGTGCAAATGATTAAGGAAACAAAAAAAAGAAAATACGTTTTCTTTTAAAAAACTTCCATTATGTGGTGTTATTTATAACTTTTAAATAGTAAGTTAAAAGTTATTTGGTTTTGTTTAAATAGGTGGCACGCAAGTTTTTTTTTTTTTTTTTTTTTTAAATAACTTTTCATTAGTTTTGAGGAAAATAGGGAAAAGAAAAAAAAAAACTTGTGCATTCTTCATCTTCTTCGCAAGGTGCCCACAGCCAACCACATCTTCATCGGTGAATTTCTATTTCGCCGCCGTTT
>JBBMKA010005294.1:0-42323 GCA_037833695.1 Sechiopsis laciniata | reverse complement strand
GGTTGTATTTAATTATTTGAATCTCATAAAAGGAAAAATATCATTTGCATTAAATTCTAAAATTATGGGTCATTACAATTTCTCTTGAAGTTCTTCTTCAAGCCTTCCTTCTTGTGTGCTCCTCTGCCATTTCTTCTTGCGATTTCTTGGTTAGAAGTTGAGGGCGGCGCCGGCAAATTTTTCCAGTGAGAGGAAAGACAATTGGGGGAAAGATGAGAGTTTGGAGAAACAAAGGTCTGGGAACAGAGTGTCATTGCAGAAGGAGAGAGGGGTTTGTTGATTGTGAATAATTTGGGGATTTGAAGAAATGAGTTTTGAAGAGAAGAGGATGAAGTAGAAGGTAAAGGTGAAAATGGCGGAAATGGAGAAGGGATTTGAAGATATTTGAGCTCTGTTTTTTAGGCCATACATTTTCTAAAATATAGAGGGGGATGAAAGAGAAAGATGAGGAAATTTGAATGTGGGTTTTCTCAAGGATAAACGATTGACTTCTATCAGTTGAATTGATAGACTTCTATCAGTCTAATTGATAGACTAATGAGTTTTTTAGTCATTTTACCAAGCATGTTTGGTTTTTTTTGCCCCAAATGAATAAGTTTGGAAATTGTGCTATGCATGAAATTATTTTGGTTTTTTTTAATATATATGCAAAATCCCCTTTGTTTATTGTATTTAAGTAGATTTTTTTTCTTTTTTTTTGAGAAGCTTATTTAAGAAGAATTTATAACTCTTCAAAAAATTAAATTTAAACGAGTTTGTTTATTTTAATTATTCAAAATAATTTTCATTTTTTAATTATAGATGTTCATTTTCTCTGCAAGGTCTGGTCGGGATCTGCCCTTATGGATGGGGTATCCCCGTTTAGATGGGAAAAGGGGCCGGGGACAGGGATAAAAAAATCCTCGTTGGTTAAAAGGAACGGAGAATGTATTCTCCATCTCCGTTTCCTCGATCCTCGTCCCGTTTATAATTTTTTTTAAAACAAATATTTTTTTTATCCATTTTACTCTTTAATTTTTAGATTAAAAGATATTTGATGTTTTAATTATTTATTCAAATAAATATTTTCCATAATTATTAAATATAGAGCTGATAGTTGATAGATATTCTTAAAGAAATTTTAATTATTTGAAATTATTATTAAAAAATATATAAAAAAGAAAAATAAATAAACGGGAAAAAATTCCTTTGGGAAATTCAATCTCTGCCAATTCAACGTAGGGAATTTCCGCCCCGATCCCCACAAAAAAAGTGAATTTTGCAAGGACGGAGATTGATTTTGGTGGCGCAGACGGGGACAGAGACATGTAACTCATTTTTCGACCCCACCACGCCATATTTTTAATCATTCATTTATAACTATTCAAAATAATTTTTCATTTCTGATTCTTTAAAATAATTCATTTTTAATCACTCATTTTTAATCACTTTTTTTAACTACTCAAAATAACTACTTATTTTAAATTTACATCATAACAAGTTCTTGCCTCTAGCTCATCTACATAAAAATCACATCCAAATAAATTTTTGAATGTAACTCTCAATTTTTAACTACTAAAAATAACTCATCAAACTAATTTTTGAATCAAAACTTCATTTAGATATCTCAGGAATGTTTTGAGTTGAAAGAATAATTTGTGATTATCAATAGAATGATTATGAAGAATAAATTAGTGAATTTGAAGAACATAAAACATAATTATAGAAATAATAAAAAATGTTTAGGTGAAGAATAAAAAGTAGTGGGAAGGAATAGAATTTTAGAAAAACAAATCACTCTAAACACGGATAAGAGAATGATTTTCTATAATTATTTTCATTTTCCTCATCTTAACCATTTTACTTGAAAATTTGTACACGTTAAGATTTGTTAGAATTTATGTATATATAAAAATTAATCTATGACCCAATATATGTATAAGGTAGGAAGCTGGAAGACTCGGTCTTTTTACCTGATAAAATTTGATACTTAATTTGGATGAAAATTTTCTTTGTAGCAATTACAAATTTTACATTTTGAAATTATAAGTTTCAATTGTTATATTTTAAAATTAGGAGAAAATGGTCATAAACGTAAATTACAAAAATAAAGTGGAGGAATCAAAAGTAATTTTGTAATTTAAATAATACTAGTAGCCATTATAAATACTATTATAGGAATGGCTTAGAGATGATAATAATAAGATATAGATGAAAATCACCTATATTTAAAATTTAATAATTTATATAAACTATCTTGATAATTAAATGTAGAAAAGTATAATTATACCATGAAAATCTATATATCAATATATTAACAATTTTTTTTAGTTCAATTGACAAGAGATTTAAATTGAGAGACTTATAAGATTAGTTAAACGCAAAAAATAATTATAAATATAATCATTTTAAAAAAAATTTAACAATCATAATCATAAATATTAATAATAATACGGTGTTTTTTATTATTAACAAGTAATAATATACCATACTCTATTAATAATATAAAATATTATATTAATAATATATAGTATTGTATTATTGAATATTAATGATACAATATTAAACTGTATTTATGATTATCGATGCAAATAATTTCAAATTTAATTATATTTATATTTATAATTATATTGTTAGAATAAAATTTGTATTAGAATTTATTATTTTTATTTTTAATCATGGAACCGATAAACTATTTTTAGTAAACAAGAAGATTAAAGAAGTATGTGACTTCAAAGTCAATCTTTGTTGTGTTAAGCAGGTTTTGGCATGAAATGTCGATTTCGAGATCTTTATCAACTTTGTTATTTTTTAATTCTCATATTTTCCATGTTCAATATAAGAATAAAATTTGTGTCCTGTTAGTTAATTAAACGTGTTTTTGAATTCTATAATCCATGTAATCACCCGGGCATATTATTCTGACCCTTCGAATAATTTGTCGTGCCAGCTACGAAATGTCACAATGGAAGAGATTACACGTGGAGCCAACTCTGTATGTATGGCACGTGAGAGTCACGTGTCAATTATCAGCTAAGCACTATTAAGCTGCGTTGACTATGGATTTGGTGAACTTGATGTGATGGGTTTGTTTTCAGATAAAATGGTTGAAGAAGGAGCGTGCATTTCACCCGCTTCTTTGGCGCGTCAGGAGGATGCCGAATTATACGTAATTATGAGAGAAGAATTCGAGTCAAGCACGAGCTACACCCTCACTATGATGTCACAGATGTGGCATTTTTTGTCTCACAATCTCATCTCTTTTTTTTTTAATTTTATATTTATTATAAAAAAAATTAAAAAAAAAAACAAGATGTGTGGCTCCAAATGAGTGACATCATGATGGGGTTGCAGCTCCGATTACACCAAAATTGTTCTCTAATTATAATGCCAAAAGACTGAAGGGTGGACTGGCCAAGTTGTTATTTATTTATTTTTTGAAAAAAATTGTACAAACCACCTTTAAATTACATTCTTAAATTATTGGTTTGATCAATTACATCCCTAAATATTTGGTAAATGTTGCAATTTTCTTTCAAAGTTAAATTTAAATATAATAATGGAGATTACAATTGTCCAATCCTAAAACGCTACCTTTCATTATCTCTCTTGGTTTCTTCTCCTAGAATGAAAATTAACAAAACATAAAATATATTCTTTGATTTCTTCTCTAATCAATATTATCTCAACAAATCCAAATTCAAATTTACAAACCTCGGTCCCATCTGGGTTGTACCCAAAATTGATCAAATTAAAAAACATTCTTCCCATTTCAGAAAAATGGATTCGACCACCCCAACTGCTAAGTTTCTCCCTCCAAACCCAGAATTCATGAACACCCACAAAAATTCGCAGCCAGATTCAACCCACTAGAGTTTGAGACAAACAAAATATGAGAACCCAATTCAAATTAAGAACCATGTACCCCATATCCTACATCCATTTGAACATAAAAAATGACCCCAAATGAAAATATGCAGAACCCAGAAATAAGAACAAGAGAAATTCATCTGCAGCGGTCCATTGGGAAGGCCAAGAATCTAGGGCTCCTCAAAACGTGGCATCAAAAGTAAAAAAGAAATGAAAGTTCCGTGAAATCGCTGCCATTGCCAACATTGGAGCAGATTAGTGGGCATTAACAAGTCCACAAATGTGGGAATTTCCAGCTCAAAGTTGCTTCAAATTTGGGCATTTATAGTTCCTTCTCATCTCCATGGTTCCATTTACAGAGAATTTACAGCAAACGACGATGGATGTGGAGTTCACAATAGTACCCTTCATTATTATATTAAAATTTAAGTTTGGAAGTAGATTGTAACACTTATCAAATTTTGAAGAGATGTAATTGATCCAATCAATAGTTTAAGAGTGTAATTATTACAAACGCCATAATTTATGAATGATTTATGTAATTTTCCAATCCTAGGACCTAAACGGAGATTTGAATTCCATACACAAGCAGGCACCAAAGTAAATAATGTGAGTATGTGTTTTGAGAATATATATATAATTCACCGATCTGACAAAATTTTAGCCACAATGTTTTTTTAGATTATTCCTCAAAATTAGAAATTAAAAGAATGGCTAAAATTTTGCTACTCTCGTGGCAGCAAAACAGTATTTAAATATTTGTCTTTTTATAAAAAATACATTAAAAATATAATGATTTGATTAATGGTACATCATTCATGTGACAAAATTATTTTATAAAAATACATTAAAAATATTCCTCATAATTATATTGGGATGTATATATAAAATACTTACGATGTAGGTTATTAGATAATGTGGACATCCATCTCAAAATCAATTGGTAATGAGAGGAGTAGTCCATCTACCTTATAAATACTAGGAGATATCCTCACCTTATTAATGTGAGATTCTCAACATGCCCCCTCAAGATGATGCCTCTTTTGGGCTATCAATCTTGAATCGAATCTCAATTTCATTTTATTGGACCGAATACCCGTTTGGGCTTTATGGGCTCTGATACTATATTAGATAGTGTGGACATCCATCTTAAAACCAATTGGTGATGAGAGGAGTAGTTCACCTATCTTATAAACACTAGGAGATATCCTCACCTTATCAATGTGAGATTCTCAACATGCCCCCTCGAGAACTTATCCTCACCTTATCCTCACCTCAAAACCAATCTCAAGTTTTGTTCATTTTATTTTTAATTATTACTCCTCGAGAACTTGTCTGTATTTAGTAGTAAATATCTACTCTTAATTACTCATTAAAACTTCTATCAAACTTTACATTAACTCCATCAAACTTTACATTAAACTTATCACTCAACTACTATTACCATAAATTCTTAAATGAGAAGTTAATTATCCAATTACTACCAATACTAATCCTCAAATAAGTACTTAATAACTTCAACTACTATTAATAATAATTTTCAAACAATTAATTAATTACTCAAACTATCATTTAACTCTTTCACTTTTCTTCATTTTACTATTTTCTACTAACACTCATTATATTAGATATAATAGAGGTGCAAATTATTATAATCGAGATTATGATAAATGATATTTGAAATGTAGGTTATTATATTATGAATTATACTTTTTTACCATTTTTTTTAAATAACATAAATTTAGATTAAAATTATTTACAAATAATCATCAAAGTTGTTTGGTTAAACTTAAAACTAATATTAAAGGTAATGAGAATAAATTAACAATTATATTTTGACAAGTGGATTTTTTTTGGGCATATTGTGTATACCGGTAAAGTTACACACTAAAAAATATATATATATACTCGTATAGTTTTAATTTGAGAATCTTGAAATAATATGAAAATTTTTATTCAATAATATATTTCATTTTGAAAATGAACTAAGATTCGGTTAAATAATAAAAATAATGGAATTTAAAATACAACTAAATAAAGGCATAAATTTACATTATTTCAAATAATCACAAATTAATTAAAAAAAACATTATGTATATATTGTTTAATAGAAAATATTGAACGTATAAATAAAGTAGTTATTTGTAGTAATTCTTAAATAAAATTGATAGTCAATATTCATAATCATACTAAAGAATGACATAAAAAATTTCGACAAAAGGCACACATATTTAGATATATGAACATGTAGGTTTAAATAATGCACATTTAGACAAACCACTAGCTATGATAAACGGTGAGGCAAACATGAATTTGATTAGTCATTTACATAAATGCCCAGACATTCCATAAAATAAAAGTCATGGATAAAAAAGATTCTAACGAAACAAGCCGCATAAGGATCTTAATAGAAGAGAAGCAACAAGACATCTCAAATAAAGGTTATAGAACTATTTTCACTATGAAGGTTGAATCTCGATAGACTTAAAGAGCTAATCAATAATTTTTTTTAATTTTACACCGAGATTAGTAAGCAAGTTGTAAAATAGTCAAAAGAGGCTTGCAGTAACTCGACTAATTAGCTTGACACAATAATTTATTTATTTAGGCTCATTTGATAACCATTTGCTTTTTTGTTTTTGGGTTTTGAAATTTAAGCCTACAACAACTCGCTTACTATATATATATTTTTTATTTGGATATTTACCTCTCATTTATATTTGTAGAAACTAAACCAAAATTTAAAAACAAAAAAAGTAGCTTCCAAAAATTTATTTTTGTTTTTGAAAGTTGGTTAGCATTCACAAACTTCTTAAGGAAAAATGGATATATTTATAGAAACTGTGGAACACATTGTAGGAAATTTGAGTAAGAATAGAATTAGATTTCAAAAACCAAAAACAAAAAATCAAATGGTTATCAAAGGGGGCCTTAATTTTCAGGACATGTGAGATTCTCAAAGGAATATGCAAAAATCAATGGTAGATCTTCTGGTATCTATACAAGAGGTCCAATTTTGAGTCTAACAAAGCCCTTTGAGATTGAAAGTATTGATAGAAGATAAAAGAATATGTGTTGGCCTGGAACATCTTTTAAGTATTTGATTAAATGAGTTTTGCAAGGAGAAAATAAAATTGACTTGGCTTGTTCACTGCAATATATATAATGGAGTTTGTCATCCATGTCAGCTTGTAGCTTAACCTTTGGGTCCGAAAAGTGTTTCTAATTCACACCCAACATACTAGCATCTTTTAAAATTTATAATGTGCAGTTGTTGAGATATTGCCTTGAATTATGATATCCATGATTATGTAGTTAGGGGTCTTGTTGTCAAGTCAACGAGTATAGTCCAAGAGTGACCTCCTAGTGGGGCTCAATAGCAACGCCCGTGAAATCTTGATGAAATATATAATTGGGGTTTATGTTTTCGTATTCGAGATTTTATATATTTGAGCGATATTTCAATTAGAATTTTGTGAGAGTACAGTATATAAACTCTCTTTCAGCTTCCTATTTAAACTGTTCGTTCCTGTGCCCGTGGACGTAACTATTGAAAGGAAAAATAAGATATAGAGGATCATAAACCTTGGAGAGTTTTTAGAAAGAATGATAAATTGTGAGAAAGGCCTAAACCTTCTAGTTTTTTTTTATTAACTTTCCATAAATATATATAATACATGAAATATCAAATCTCAAAAGATCTCCTAACAAATCCTATCAAATATCTAATAAATATATTAATAAATCTTAGAAAATATAAGATATTTTATCCCTAACACTCCTCCAAGTTGGAGGATGCACGTTCACATGACCAACTTGAAAATGAAGTCTTCAAAACAAAGTTATTGCACACCGCACACACGGATGCTCCTTCTACTGTCGATCTCATATCATTGAACAAAATATACCGTTACTAGGATGCGTTAGCACCATATGAATCGGGCGAATTTCATAATTCGTCAAACTGTAGTTGATCATGCGCTGATCGAATAGAATATTCTGCTAATAGATGCGTTATTGCATCACACGGATCACGCAGATTCCACGAATCGTTAAATTGTGGTTGATCACGTCGTCGACCATCTCTCTCTTTTTTTATTTTTTTTAACAAAGTTATTTTTTTAGCAACCTTAATTTAGGTGGCTCTAATACATAATAAATTATGAGAAAGACATAAAACCTTCTAGTTTTCCATTAACTTTTCACACATATTTTTAGTACATGAAATATCAAATCTCAAAAGATCTCCTAACAAATCCTATCAAAGATCTAATAAATATATTAATAAATCCTAGATAATATCTTAACAATATTTTATCCTTAACAAAGAAAAAAAAATTATTCATTTTAGTCACAACAATATTGTAAATTGGAAGATTAAAAATTGAGATATTTAAATTTATATTTTTTAAAAAAAGAATATAATTCTTTTTTAAGTTAAAACAAAGCGGTAGATTCAAACTTATAATTGTTTTGTCATGAATATACATTAATGCAACTATTACTATTTAGAATCGATTGTAAATATATAGGTGTAAATCTTAGGTTAAAATTACTTTTAATAATTCAATAATTAAACTTTAGAATGTTTGGGAAGAAAATGAGAATAATCCAAGAGATGATAAGAATTATGAAAAAATATAAAGTAGAATGATTACTAAAAAAAATGATTATCTATATTTGATATAAAAATAATAATTAACAACGGTTTATTTTATTTAGAATGAAAAAATTATTATGAAGATCATACAAAATGAGTATAATAAGAATAAAATGAATATAGATAATAAAAATAAATACGAGAAAATAAAATTACTGAAAAACGATTCTCATGATCTAAACAGAGAATGATTCCTTATAACCATCTTTACTACAATAGTCTACTAAAAAATTTGCATCGAGAGAAAAAAGTTAAGATTTAATAAACTTTTTAGTATATATAGAGATAGTTAAATTGATCGAAACCAAATATACGAGAGTTAAATTGATCTGTCCAAATATATTTACATAATAAAAATTTACTTAATTTGGATGAAAATTTTCTTTTTTCTAAAAAATGTTACAATTTGAAAATATAATTGTTTAAATTGTTATATGTTAAAGTTGAAAGATAATTGTTATAAACTTCAAATTACAAAAACAAAGGGGAGATCAAAAGTATTTTTTAACTCAAAAAATTACTATAGCCATAAAAAATTCAAATAATATGAATGGCTTAGACATAATAATAATAACGAAATAAAAAAAAAAAAGAAAAAAAAGAGACATAATAATAATAATAATAATAATAATAATAATAATAATAATAATAAATAAATAAATAAATAAATAAATAAATATAAATATAAATATATATATATTTATTTATTTATATAAAAGAAACAAATCTGTTATAACTAGAAATGTCCATTTTTCCCGCGGAGAATCTCCGGGTTAGGCAGAGAACGGGGAGAAAATTTTTTTCGTGGGAAAAACGAGGCCGGAGACGGGAATGTATTCCCCATCTCCGTTTCCCTGATCCCCGCCTCGTTTACAATTTGTTTTTAAATTTTTTATTAAAAATTATTTTTATCTCATTTAATTACTTTACTTTTTAGATAAAAAATATTTTTTTTTAATGAAATTATATATTCAAATGAACATCTTTTTCTTGATACGGAACAATCTAATTGAAACTTATAAATATGTTATAAGAAAAATTAATTACTTAAGATTATAATTCAAAAAATATTAAAAAAAATAAAAAAATTGAACGGAGAAAATTTTTCCGCGGGGAACCCAATCCGTGCGAATTCCTCGGCGGAGAATCCCCACCCCAATCCCCATGAAAAAAAATGATGAATTTCGTGGGGACGAGAAATGATTTTGGTGGTGGAGATGGGGTGGCTTCCCCGACCCCGCCCTGCCCCGCCCTGTGGACATCTCCAATTATAACATAAGGCACTCATAGAATTCATACAAGGGTCAATTAGGAGAATGACTAAATTAAAGAAACTTATTCAATAAATATCTACTATGTTAGAAACTTTAAATTTATGTGGAATTCTAGTTTTTCTTAATTAATTAAATTGTAATTGACTTTCATGCCTTATTATTAATTATATTATTTGTAGGTAAATTAATTTGATTTTAAATTCATCCATCCCCATCTACAAAACCTAAAAATTCGATTTAATTTTGAAATTTAACCATCAACAAAATCAAAATTACAACTACCCAAAAATAAATAATATTTTATATTCTAAATTACACACGACAAACTCGAATATTATCCTTATCTTAAAGGCAAACGTCACCTTTTTCCATTTTTGCAATGGATCGAGCAAAAACAGACGAACCTCACTAAGAAAATGCACAAAAATTTAAGGTTAGGAACACTCACAAATGAGCAGTAACAACGTCGGAAGAAGAATGACATGAAAGTGAAGCTTAAAAGGAAATATTTTTCATTTTTGCTTTGATTTTCCCTGTGAATTCTAGAAACTAAATTCGAAAAACAAAACAATAAAACACAAATTCTAAAAAAATACTATAATTTATTTCTCTCTAAAGCTCTCTACTTTTGCTCTCACATTTTTTTTCTACAATTCACAATGAATGAACACTTTATTTATAGCCTATTACAAACTTGGTCTCCAAGTTCTTACCAAAAAGCTTCCCACTAATTGTTAAATCAAGAATCTACTAATTCCTTAATTAGTCTCCTAAATTGACAACCCATTAATTCCTTAATTGTCTACCAACTAATTCCTTAATTAACAATTACATTAAAGTTTATTCCGACAAAATTCCTCCATAAACTTAAATGCTTCTACTATCTGCCATACCAATCGTCTTCTTGAATTTCTCGAACAATACTTTCAACAATGGCTTTGTGAAAATATTCGCAATTTGATTTTAACTCGCAACATGCTTCAGCTCCACACTTCCTTCCTTCACATGATCTCAAATAAAATGAAAATGAACATCAATATGTTTGCTCCTTTCATGATTCATTGGATTCTTTGCTAACTCAATTGTTGATTTGTTGTCTACTTGAATCACTGTTGCACCAAGTTGCTTTAACTCCATCTTGCTTAACAAATTTCTCAGCCATATCGCATGACAAACGCCTCAAGAAGCTGCAACATATTTAGCTTCGCATGTTGAAATCGTCACGATCAGTTGTTTCTTTGACAGCCAAGTAAATGTTGTGTTGCTCATAAAAAAGGCGTATCTCGAAGTACTTTTTCGATCGTCTTTGTCTCCGCACCAATCGCTATCGGAGTATCCACTCAACTTGTACTCTTTCGCTTTTGAATAAAAACATCCCAAGTGACACTATTCCTTGGATGTATCGCAAAATTCACTTCAATGCTTTCCAATGCGTATAAACTGGCTCCTCCATGAACCGACTAACCATGCCAACACTCAATGCGATGTCTGGCCTTGTGCATGTGAGATAGCGAAGGCTTCCCACCAAACTTCGATATTTGCTCGCATCTACACGTTCTCCTCCATCAAACTTTAAAAAATTTGTACTTGATTCCATTGGTATTGCAACCAGATTGCAATTTTCTATCTTGAACTTTTTCAAGATCTCTTTCGCATACTGCTCTTGTGATACAAAGATTCCTGTCTCTTCTTGTTTAACCTCAAAACTGAGGAAATACTTCAGCAAGCCCAAGTCTGTCATTTTAAACTCTCGCATCATCGTGCTCTTAAACTCTTCTATCATTGCACTACTATTACCCATAAAAATCAAATCATCAATATAAAGGGCAACAAATATCGCATTACCTCTACTCTGCTTTGTGTAAAGCTCATGCTTGTAAGGACACTGCTTGTATCCGTTCTCCTTGAAATACGTATCAATGCAAGTATTCCACGCTCGCGGTGCTTGCTTCAACCCGTAAAGTGCTTTCTTCAATTTTAGCACCTTATTCTACTCTCTAATTTTCACGTATCCGGGTGGTTGCTCAATATACACTTCTTCTTCAAGCACACCGTTCAAGAATGCTATCTTGACATCCATCTGATAAATCGGTCATCTAAATTGTGCCGCCTGTGAAATTAACAATCGGATTATCTCCATTCTCGCAACTGGAGAAAAAAATTCATCATAGTTGATTCCCGCTTTCTTCTTGTATCCCTTTACAACAAGGCTCGCATTGTATCGCTCTATCTTCCCTTGCGCATTCATTTTCTTCTTGAATACTCACTTCACACCAATCTTCTGACTTGCATTCGATAATTCTGTCAGCTTCCATGTATCATTGTGCTTAATCCCATTGATCTTCTCATCCATTGCGGTTCGCCACTTCTCATCTCGCACTGCTTCCTCAAATTTAATACTTTCTGCATCTGCGAAAAGACAAACAAGATGCCTCATTTATTGCATCATACAATTCATGCAAACTTTGCATTCTGGGTTGTTGCGGTTCTCCTTCTTCTTCTTCAGTTGTTTCAGACTCCCTTGGCATACTCGTTGGTGAAACAACTTTGATGCTGACTTCCATCAAATTGTTCTAGTCCCATTCGCTTTCTTCATTTACTCGCACATCGCCACTCACGATCACCTTCTTGCTTATTAGGTTAAGTAGCTTGTACCCTTTTGTTCTTTCATCATAGCCAATAAACACATATTTCTTGCTCTTATCTTCGAGCTTCGTTCTTCGCTGATCAGGTACATGTGCATAAGCCACACTTTCAAACACTCTAAGATGCAAAACTGTCGGCTTTCGTCCGTTGCATGCATCTTGCGGTGTTTTATCATCTAGCTTTGTACGTGGACACTAATTTTGCACATAGACTGCACACTACACTGCTTCCACCCAAATTTCCTTTGGCATAATTTTACTCTTTAGCATTGCTCGAGCCATATCAAGAATTATTATATTTTTCCTCTCGACCATACCATTCTGTTGAGGAGTGTATGGTGCGGTTAAAAAACGTCTTATGCCTTGCTCCTCGCAATACTTCCTAAACGCTGTCGAAGTATATTCTCTACCTCTGTCAGATTGCACAACTTTGATCCGTTTACCAGTTTCCTTTTCCATCCTCACTTTGAATCTCTTAAATGCCTCGAATGCCTCTGATTTTTCTTTCAAAAAATAAACTCAAGTTTTCTGTGAGAAATCATCAATAAAAGTATAGTACATTTTACTATTGAACGATGCGGGGGTAATTGGTCCACATATATCCGTATGAATCATCTCAAGCGGTTGCTTCGCTCGATATTCCACTTTCTTCTGAAACGAGGTTCTCGCATGCTTGCTGAGCACGCATTCTTCACAAAACTTTCCATCATAGTCCATCACTGGTAGCCCGTGCACCATATTCTTCTTCGCTAACTCTTTTAGTCCACCATGATGTAGATGACCAAAACAAAGATGCCACAACGTTGCCTTATCTTCTACATCAACTCGCAAACATCTTTCTCGTACACTTTTCAAATTTAGTCTATACATGCAATTTCTTCCCATCTCTACTCGGGCGATTAAGTGCTTTTTCTTGTTCTTCAAATGCAAAAATCAGTCTTTCTAAAATACAGAATAACCCTTCTCTATGAGTTGCCCTAAACTCAAAATATTTATTTTGAGATCTGGTACATAATAAACATCCTAGATTGACCCTATCAAGCCATCCTTCTGCCCAAAAGAAATCGTACATTTGCCTTTTACCTTTACTTTTGATGCATCGCCAAAAGAAACATGACCATATTCAATTTTTAGCATCTTTTTTAACAGATGCTTGTGTCCGCACATATGGTTGCTTGTCCTTGAGTCGAGATACCACACACTATCATTATAGTCGCTTCCTTCTTTATAGGCCATCAAAAGAACATCTTCATTGGCATTGTTTTCTATTACTAAGTTGCTTGTTTCTTTAACTCTTTTATCCGCAGGACAATCTCTCGTAAAATGCCCTTATTCACCGTAATTGTAGCATTTTTTGAAATAACAATCATTCGCATTGTGACCATACTTGTGACACTTGTAACATTCAATATTTGACTGATTCGATCTACCGCCTTTTCCTGGACCACGTCCTCTTTCGCGCCAATGCGCTTAACTCGTATGTCCCTTCTCTGCACCATAACTGTCGCTTTGACTACTGCAATCATATCCACGATCTCCATGGCTGCGACCTCTACTCTGAAATTGTTTAAAATAAAGTACCCATTCATCTTCAATTGATGCCTTAGTTTGAAGTGCTTGCTCTAGCGTTTCCTCTTTCTTCTTGTTCTTGCATTACTTGTATGCCTCAAGAGAACCAGCAAGCTCGTCAACAATGAGTGTCGCAAGGTCCTTTGACTCCTCTATCGCGCACATCACATTCTCAAAATTATCCGTCAACGATCTCAAAATCTTTTCAACAACTCGCGCATCCGTTAGCTTTTCTCCATTGCAATTGAGTTGATTTACCACCGTCTGCACACACGTGATGTAGTCAGACACGCTTTCTGACTCCTTCATCTTTATGCTCTCTAACTCGCCGCGAAGAGTCTGGAGACACACTTGCTTCACTCGGTCGGCTCCTTTGAACATTTTCTCTAAAGTGTCCCACGCTTTTTTGAAGTAGTTGCACTCACAACCTTTTCGAAAGCCGATTCGTTAACTACACGGAACAACATGTACAATACTGTTTTATCTTTGAACGCATCTCTTTCAACTCTTTGGTTTGAATCGCAGTATAATTTGCATTATCCTCTGGTTCTATAAAACATTTTTCGACCACTTCCCAAGCATCATGAGATCCAAGAAGCACCTTAATTTGAATGCTCCAATTCTTGTAATTCACATTCGTCAATCGTGGCAATGACATTTGACCCATCACGTTCGCCATCGGCTTTGATACCAATTTGTAGAAACTAAATTCGAAAGACAAAACAATAAAACACAAATTTTCAAAAAATACTTTACTTTATTTCTCTCTAAAACTCTCTACTTTTGCTCTCACATTTTCTCTCTACAATTCACAATGAAGGAATACTCTTTTTATAGCTTATTACAAACTTGGCCTCAAAGTTCTTACCAAAAAGCTTCCCACTAATTGCTAAATCAAGAATTTACTAATTCTTTAATTAGTCTCCTAAATTGACAACCCATTAATTTCTTAATTTTCTACCAACTAATTCCTTAATTAACAATTACATTAAAGTTTATTCCAAAATGAATGGCTTCAAATTAAAAAAGAAGGTAAGAAGTAGAACAAAGAGAAGAGGGAAAAAAGTCTAAGATTGTGTTTTCAAGATGACTCACATCAGCTATCTCACCCAACCACTACTGCTCTTTCAATCCCATTTTTTAAGAAGTCGAGCATGGTCGATCTTCTTGAAAACACAATCTTAAAAAATGTTTGATTTTAAGGAGAAACAAAAAAATATTTGCGAGCATGGTCGATCTATAGAGGTAGAGACCTATAAATGTTTGATTTTAAGATACTTATTGCAATCTTAAAGTTGACGAAGACTTAGATTTAAATATTCTCATTCTCAAATAGACCTTTGTGTGTTTGGGTTCTATTTTTATTTTCTTTTATGCATAATGTTTTTTATTTCTTTACTTATGCATTTTAGATTCAATTATGTTAAGTTAAATTATTATGAGACTGTTAATTGATATGCATAAGTGTATGTATATATAGATGTCGGGGGTGATTTAATACATGTGTATGTATAAGTATGTACAATAATCCAAATTTGATAAATTTAACTCGATTTCCTATGTGAATTATAGATTAAATGATAAATTTAACTCATCTCCTATGTGAGTAATGCACATATTTGTAAATATTTAAATACATGTGCATATCTCTAAATATGTACCAAGATGTACATTATTATGACGTTTGTGTTTAGTGTTGTAAGCTTTCAAAGTATCCAGTTCTTACTTCTTACAAATTCAATTCAATTGATAAATACAATAACTCTCACTTAATTTTTGCTCAATTTTGCACATATCCTTTAGTTTATGTCTAATACACAGTAAGTTGATCTTGAGTCGACTTTCTAGATTTATTTTCAACAAGATCAAGGTGATTTTTTTTCAAAAAAAGAATGAAATCATGATCTCCCACATGTGATGAATTCAAATTTTCTTATATTCACTTTCATTGACAATGTCTACGTGATTACATATTAAAAACAAAAAAAAAAAAAAACAAAAAAACAAAAATTGATCATACCCAACAAAACTTCACAATCTCCTAGCAAGATGCAATAAACCCTTGATTGTCACTTGAATAAGAAATAAAAATTGAAGAGAACCCTCGATTATGAGCAGTATGGCCTCCGTCTTTCTGTCCAATGTATATAACTATCGGTGTTCGTAGTATGGTAGAAAAGTGCAATAGAAAATCCAGATATGTGTGAACAAAAAAATGCATGGACGACCCCACTGGCCTGATCAACTCGACTGGGATGGTGTAGGCGTCGAGTTCCTAGGATTCTGATCTGGCAAATTATTGCGATAGGAGTTGAAGAACGAAAAAATTGGTATAATATTGCGATTTAGGTGATAATAAATAATTTTGAAAATATATATATCAACCGATTAGATGGAAAATTTGTTTGTTGGCTAAGGTCATGTACCTATTTTGGTGAAGGATATAATCAATCTTAGAACCTATTTTGGTGGGAGGTGTAATCTCTTTGTAATTTTGGTAATTGATAATATGTTAAAAATAAATAAATTGAAGGGTCTTTAAAGGACTAAATATTTCTCTTGCCTCTAGATGATAAGAAATAGACACCTATTTAAACTTATCAAAACTATACCAATCCTATGATTTAGCTTTTGAAAAGTAGTCATATACTACTATTTATCATCGTATAATCAATGTGAAGACCCAACTACCCTTCAACTCAAGGGGGAATATTTGGGCCCAATCTAAAGAAAGACCACTATTACAAGCCCATTTTGCTAATTTGTGAGTGACCTCATTAGCACTTCTAGGAATGAAACACAAAGCGATAACTAGGGAAATGTCTAGATTTAGAATAAATATTGAGAGAATATCTACAAATACCTTTCTACTAAATTTTTGTTTTTTGATAAAAAAAAAATTTGAAATATGCTTTTTCTCTAACAACCGTGTGAAAAAAATCTTAATATTTAAATTGGAACTTAAACAAATCTTTAAACAAAACATGGAAGCTTTATATTTATTTTTAAAAGATAAAAAAGAAGTATATTGTTAATCATTTGAATTATTTTTTTGGAAAGATTTGAGATGAATGCTTAAGCTCTCCATAACTATATATATCTCAGGTCCACATGAATGAATACTTTAATATTGAAATAAGTAACAAATATAAAAATATAAAGTGATTTCACCTGCAAATCATCCCTTGCATACTAACAATGGATGAGCAAAATAACTAACATGCTTGTGCAATCAACTACAATGCATGTATAACATAATTCCCTGGTGTTGTACGTGTATGCTACTACATAAGTTTATTTACATGTATTGTTCCCTACTTTTGCTTATGTACAAATATATACTGTTGTGATTTCAGCCATAAGTATCAGTCGGTGTACATACCGTTTGCAAACCCATTGAACATCCACTACACGTCTCTATCTTCTGTTATCGATCTACCATTCGCTTTATCAGCCCCATATTTATAAAGATAAAGGCTAGACACTCTTGGAATTCTGTCCAATTAGAGACATGCAATGAAAGTGGATAAAAATTGGAATATTGTGGATCCGTGGACTTTCGTCCAATTCGAGACATGCAATGAAGGTAGATAAAAGTTAGAATTTTGTGGATCCTTGGATGATGTTAACACATATTGTGTTGTAATTTGAATATACATTCACGTCGTCCCAAACCCCATTAAAAGCAATTGTAATCAGCGTCGCTTCCATCGATAGAGAAATAGATGAAAATCAAATAAAAACTTGTGAATACCTTTTGACTCAATGAAAGTGAGATTCAACAAGACTCATGAAATATCTTGGGTGTGCAATTATATTTCCAATCTGCAAACAAAAAAATTACGATCGAAAGTGGGAATGGTAGCGTGGGAGTGAGACTGATCTACGGTTGAAGAATGTGGCAAATGTGGGATAGAATGAGCTGAAAAAAGAATAAAAGGATAAAAAAAAAAAAATCAATGGCTGAGATTGAGTGTTGATGAGATATAGATATTATTCATTTGATTTAAATAATTAATAGAAGTAGATATTTATGAGTATATGATAACTCTCAAGTATTGAGAGTATTTGCTGCTTTAATGAGAACATTTTGAGTAAATTTCCCAAATTATTGATCTGATTTGAGAGAAAATATGGTTAGCGATAGCACTATTCTAGCAATTTGTAAAGTTCTACAGTTTTATGAGGAGAACAGGTTTTTAAGTAGTTTGGTAGCATTTTTGCATGAATGTGTGATTAATTAAGTTGATAAATTCAAAAACTTGATTATCGCAAAGTGCTAATTAGATGAAGCAAAAATATGGAGCTGAGTTGAAATCAACAGAAATGACGTGACTATTCTGAAAATGACAAGTGTCTAGCATTAATGAAGGGCGTTAATTACTGTGTTAGAGCATCTAATCTCGACCGTTGATTGTTTAGGCGGGAGCAATTGGGAGGAGAATTTAAGCTGGAGCCTATTTGAATTGAGAAAGCTTTTCCATTTTTTCAAATTCTAGATTTTCGTTTTGAGAGCATTTTTACTTTTTCAGCATTTTCAATTAGAGAGTAGTAGATTAGAGAGTAATTGTTCTTGAGTTTTTCTTGTGTGCGATCAATTTCGTTCAAGCTACATTATAGATCATAGCTTATTCAATACGGATTTGAAGATTTTTCGATTCGAGTAGTATTTTGAAGCAGAGGAATAGATTTGGATCTGAAGCAATCTTCATTTCGTGGATCGCATCAGACATTTTCTTCTCTATGCTTTCTAATCTTTGTTTATTTAAATTTTGCATTTAGTGGAACTGTTGTTAATTTGATTCTGCAAGTCTGTGAGTTTATTTGATGATTGATAACTCTGTTTTCGCATTTGCTGTTGTTTCAAGTATTAATATGAGTAGCTAAATTCCTTATCGGAAGAATTAGGTAAGTAGGAGTGAAATTGCAGCAGTATTAAGTAGGAAGATGTTGAATTATGTATCCATGTTGTTTCTATTCTAAGTGCAATTTGTCTGATCAACCATTCGTACTTGCTTTATTTAGCTTCCGAGATGAGCGTGATATAGTGAACTTGCATAGAATCTCATTAGGTTTGTTTGACATTTCTTGCAATTTGAAGATCTGTTAAAGATAACGATTTTACTAATGTTGTTGACTCTGATTGAATTTGTATGATGTAACTCGAAAGAGGCAGAGTGAGAGTAAATCAGAAATTCACTTCTTACCAGTTAATCTTAATGCTTAAGCAATTTGATCTAAAAACGCTTAATTCATTCTGATATTTGTAATTGACTGCTTATTCTGTATTATTATTTTCGAGAACTTTTACTTTACTTTTATTGTTTGTATTGCTTGAGCAATTGATCTCATCGGTTGCTTTAACACTACATTAGTTAACCCTTTACTTTTGTTGTTTGTATTGTTTGAGCAATTGATCCCATCGGTTGCTTTAACTTGCTACAACAATGAGTGTATACACTTACGCATGTTTGCTCAAGAAATTTTACATATTGGATTGAATGATTGTTATAGTAGATCTTAAGTGAAATTCGTCCACGTTATTATAGAATAAACTAGTTTTTGGCATCGTGGCCGGGGATTTGTTTTGTTTAACTTTCATTTTCGAAATCAGTTTAAAGAATAGAGTGTAAAAGGTGAAGCTGATCGTCTAATCTAGTTTTAGTTTACAAGAGCATTCTCGTGTATGGTAGAGGAGAAATCAATATTGAAATCAATCATGAATTAGAAAGAATATTGCATAGAAGAAATAGAGAGAATAGAAGAATGGCTGCTAGACAAGACCAAGAACCTCATGTGCAGAATGACCCTCATGTTGGAGCAAATCGAGTTGATGAGCGACAAACTGATCCAATCATTCTTACGAATGATAGGGACATAGCTTTAAGAAATTATGCTACACTAGATGTAGCTGAATTACAGAGAGGAACCATTAGGCAAGGGATTGCAGTAAGATCATTTGAGCCTAAACCAGTTATGTTTTTTATGTTGCAAACTATAGGACAATTTCAAGGATTAGCATAGAAGATCCACACCAGCATTTACGAGCATTTATGAATGTGTGTGATTCATTTAAGATTCCTGATGTGACAGAAGACGAGTTGAGGTTAAAATTGTTTGCATTCTCTTTGTGAGACATGCAAAAGCATGGTTAGACAGTTTAGAAGATGAGGATTTGACATCTTAGAATAGTGTAGCAGAGAAGTTCTTACATAAATTCTTTCCTCCAACAATGAACATCAAGATCAGTAATGAAATTATGACATTTGAGCAAAATGATGATGAATCAATTATTGAAGCTTGAGAGCAATTTAAAGCATTGCTGCAAAGTGTTCGTACCATAGTATACCGTTCTGCGTGTAGCTGGAACATTTTTATTACGAACTCGATCAGACGTTATAATTAATCCTGGATGCTTCAACAAATGGAGCCATACTAACAAAAACATACAATCAAGCACATGAGGTAATAGAGAAGATAGCACAGACAACTGCCAGTGGAAGAATGTTAGAAGATCAAGAAATAGTGTAGTTAGGTGATTAGAAGTGAACAAAATAAGTGCATTGAGTGCACAAATGACGACTATGACAAGTCTGTTGAAAGGGATGCAGAACTCAAATCATGAACCTGCCCCAGTAAACAATGTTAGTCTGATACAAAATGCGCCAGTAGTTGGACAATCGATAATGGAATCATGTGTAGTTTGCGGGGAAGCGCATAGTTATGAATATTGCCCATTGAACACAACATTAGTGTGTTATGCAGGAAATGAACAAGGGAATGGACAATTTAATGCGTACACAAATACTTATAATGCAGGATGGAGACATCATCCTAATTTGTCATGGAGCAATAAAAATAATGAAACAAATCCTAGTACTCAAGGATACACACATCCAAGAATAGAAAGAGCTCAACAAGGATACAATGTACCTTCTGTGCAGTATAATCAAGGATACAACTCTTATCAGAATAATCAGTATCAACGAGGAGGTGGAATGAAACAGCATACACAAGGGAATTCATTTGTATGAATAAAACATATACAACTATTCAAGGATAACAAGCTGTAATGAGAAATCAAGAAGTTCAAATGGGACAGTTAGCCAATGAGTTCAAACAAAGATCATTAGGGAAGCTGCCAGCTGACACTGAAGTCAATAGGAGAGAAGGAAAGGAGCAAGTGAAGTTTGTTGAATTAGTTGAAGAAAGTGAGAAAATGACCACTGAAGAAGTTGGTACTCAAGAAGAAATCATGAAGATGGATAGCGATGAGACATAAATAGTGCTTTGTGAAGAAATAGCCTCAGATGCAACACCTTCGAGCTGGCAGAGTTTAGCACTGAGTTAGATCTGTGCAAACGACCCCACTTCACAGCCACAACTAGAGCATGGCAATCTGATTCTACAATAATGAAAGATACATTAGAGTTCAGCCCCTAACGAAGGTTGTAAAAGTATGACCATCACCTCTGCTGTAAACGCTTCAATCCTAATAGGAAGAAATATCGTCAAAGCAGACATATATAACTGTTAGAAAAAAATATAATGTATCATTTTCAATTAAGAATGAAATTTTCATTTCTCCATTAAGATAGTCCATTAAGAAAATTGTTTTCAATTGATATGTTATAGAAGTGTTTATGAGATGTGAGTTTCATTTTTTATGAGAAATGAGTTTCATTTCTCTTGAATTTATGTTTGTTTAAGTTAACTTTGGTGGAAAGTTAAACTTATGTTAAATGAAATTCAACATTGGTCCTGTATCTACCTATAAATATGAATACAATTGTCCATCTTAAATTTGTGTGAAAGTGAAAGAGAAAGAAGAATTAAGATAGCTTGGAAACACATTCAAGCTTATAGGTAAAGAGGGAGAAACTATTTTCTTCTATTGAAGCAATTGTTAAAAGACTTCAATATTAACAACTATTCTTTGTGTTGTATCAAAAGCGTCTTGAATCACGACGTCAGGTTGTGTGTTTAATCCTAATAAGATTCAATTATATTTCGTAATAATCATGTTATTCAAGACCTTAAATATCTAATATGTGATATCAGAGCGATGTTTTAGAATGTATGATTATTCATTTATGGAATTTATATAAATTGAATCAAATCAACAAGTATAGATCCATCACTAACATTGTTTGGCAGCAAATCTCGATTAGACTATTATACCCTGAATCTATGTTTGATATAATTATGCAATTTTAGTAGTAGTAGTGGTATGCGTGGTCACATGATGTGTGATTTGAACAGTAGAGGTGCGAACTATCTGAAGCTGAGTGGACACTCTCGACTGACTCCCTACTATGCTCGAATCTGATGCAGAAAGGGATTGGACTACAATTTTCTGCACATAGGTGGTGACAGTGCGAAACTCCTGTCTCTAAGTGACAAAGGGAGACATCGTCTTCGGTGCGACAGATCAAAGAGTTTTAACACCAACACAAACACGTGACAAGTCATCTAACATTCATTTCTCGTAAACCCTATCATACCACTATTCACATGCTTTTAAGCCACAAACTCGAATCATAATGGAACTCCTTACCTTCCCGACGTTCTCGTTCAAACCACCAAGCTAAACCACGAGCCAAACGATGAATTCTCGAGAGCACCTAAACATAAGATCAAGGATAGAAATCAACGAAACAGATAAAGAAAGTGGAAACAGCCAAAACAGAACTCACCACGCGAACAAGGATGGAAAACTGAGCTGGCGATGCGTCATCAGAAAATGGCAGCGGCAGTGGTGGTGGCTGGCACACCACCACAGAACTCAACGAAACTTACCTTTTTTTCTTCGTCTCGTCGCTCTGAGCACGGAACTGATCTCGAAATTACGAATGAACCTCTCTAGCTCGGCGAAACTACGAAAGAAAAAATGGGTTTTAAAACTCTCTCACCGAAAAACTCCATGAAAACAAATGAATCTTACCTTGTTTCGATACTCTCAACGCCCTGAGCACGGAACTGGTCTCGAAATCGTGAACGGACCTTTCTAACTCCGTGAAACTACGAAAGAAGAAACGAGTTTCAAAACCTTCTCACCAAAAAACTCCATGAAAATCAATGAATTTTATCTCGTTTCGAAGCTCTCGAACCCACAAGCCCAAATCCGATGAGCCCATTACGAACAGAGCACTAAAACGATGGAAAACTGAGGTTGAAGAAGCGATGAAACCCACGCCGGTAAGACATGTGGCGTACGCAGGACGCTTGGATGGGTGATGAACGAATGGCTGAGATGAAGGGGAATGGGGCTGGTGGCTAGTTGACACGTATGTACGACAGTGATAGGCTTTCCTTGGCTGATGCAAAAACAAAATTGAAAAGGCTAAGGAAGGAAGTTGATGGCTGCTGGGATATTTTTAAATGAGGGGACAAAGCATTAACTATTTCTTTTATATATATAAAAAAAATATGTTCTTTCTTAAGGTGCATGATTTAAACAGTTAGAAAACCCTAAGTGAACTTCTCAAAATAACCCATACATCTAATTCAAATGGAATAAAAATAAAACACTTGCTTGAGATTTATTCTAAATTAAATCCCAACTCAAATAACAATTATAGATGGTAAACCTTGAAAAAGTGATAAGGTCAAACACAATTTAAAAAGCTTTCAAATCTCAAGCATTTTACTTAATAATTTCTAATCAATCCCTATAAGTATAAAACCAAAAGTTAGAGATGTTTCAAGATTATAATTTTCAACCAACAAAATACATGAATATATTTAAAAGAAAACTAGGGTGTTACAATATTCCCCTCTTAAAGAGACTTTCGTCCTGAAAGCCAATTTAAGACACAACACCCTAGAGAAACGAGATTGCCCTCTTCTCTCATTCGATCCCCAAGTGGTTCATTGCACCCTCTAGTGCCACCACGAAACTTTCACTAAACAACTCCTGGTGATTCAAAACCTTTTCGACCAAAATGAAATTTTGAAATGGTTTAAAACTCATCTAGACATTTGGGTCCACATGATTGTTAATCATTGGTTATGGGTTAAAGCGTTTGTTTTTACTGTAGAAATCATTCAGGTTAAAATTTTACTTAACAACTTCCGTTGTTTAAAACATTTCAACCATATAGAACTTTGCACTACTTTAAAACTCATTTAGTAAACTAGATCGTCGAGGCTAATAATATAATTGTTGTTTAAAACATTCAATCCTAACCTCAAAACATTAAGGTCACAATGTTCAATTTTAATTGTTAAGACATCATGGTTACAACTCTTGTTTCAAAACATCGCTTCTTATTAAATATCTTACTCGGTTAGGTTCGAAACAATTACTTTTAAAATTTGGGGTAAACAAGATTTGAGTACAAAAGAGAACTTTGGTGAACCCAGGTCTTGATGCTTTAACACTAACAAAGAACTCGAAACAATGAAACCAACTCGCACTTAGCTGTGACACTGAACACAAATTAAGGCTGACCCCACTGGGTCGACCGCACTGAAATAGAGATACACTTACTCAAGCTCCCAAAAATTCTCGCTCATTGCCCAAAATAAACTTACCATTATGCAACTTTCCCTCAGAATGCGCACCAACAAATTCCACCTTGCTGGCACCAGTTACTAACTCAACTTCGGTCAAACACTACATTGCAACCGAGCAAGGTAAGACTCTACTCCTTGCAAAAACACAACAAACTAACTTGGCTCGCAAAAGAAACGAGGGCAGTCCTCTGACCTGCACTCTCTAAACTCGAAGCTTAGCAAAGAAGAAAGACTTAGATTGACCTTCTTCCAAAGGAAGTCAGTGACTGCGTGGTTATCAACTAACCATACCATATCACACAAGTCGTGGAACTCGAACAGAGGTAAGGCTAATTGAGCGAAACACTGGTAGCTGGTCTAATACACGTACCCGACCAACTCCATCTCCCAAAACAATAAGCAATCATACAACTATGATGGAACCAATGGTGCAAAGCAATGGCAGTGAACTAATAGAACAATACGATCATAATGAACAAGTAGGACAATACAACCATGATACAATGCTAGAGCCAAAACGCACATGACGAACAAATAGAGCCATAAAATCATTATGCAACAAATAGAACAATGCAATCATGATGAGAATAAACACAATAATGCAACATAATAAACAGACAGAGCGGTGTAATCACGATGAGACACGAATAAAGTAATATGATCATGATGAATAGGCAGAGCAATGCAATCACGACAAAGAAACAAAGCAACACAATCATGATAGAAATAATAAAGCAATACAATCATGATGAGAACGACTACAACGATACGAACATGATGAACTGGCAGATCGATATAATCACGAAGAAAATGAATACAGTAATACAATCATGATGAGCAAACAAGATAGAGCGATACGATCATGCTGAACAAGCAGGGTAATACGATCATGATGAAACAAAAAGCATAACACACTCATCATGCAACAATTTGAGAAATACGATCTAGATGAAACAGATAAAGCATTACGATCATTTACCAAGTATACGAATATGAGACAAATCAAATAAGAAACACATTAAACGACATGGATAATGGGTCAATGGGAACCATATGAACACACAGAACACAAGGTCAAACCAAAAACCCATTCAATAGCATGGATCAGAGATCAAGGACACACATAACATGGCAAGATACGCAAGGTCAAACAAAACATGAATTAACTGTACGAAAGGGGTAAGGAACTTGTGAACATGACAACAGACTCATCGGTCTGAGGAGCAGGCTGAGCTAGAGTGACTGGTGCAACTGACGATATGCGTGATGACTCCCAGGTGGAATACGGCAACTGACAGCGCACTGCAAAGTGGCCCTCCTTGCCATACCAGTAATGCATCTTCACCTTGGGGAGATATGGTCCCTAGTGAACCCTCGAACACCTGCTACACTCCAAAGCATCCTCAAGAGGACTCTAATGACGACCTCAATAAGACCTCTACCTCCCTTACTGCCTTAGACCCCTTGGATCGCTTCCTTGACTAGCCGGGATCCCTTTGACGAAACTAGCCTTTTACACGACTAAGATTCCCCCGAGAAAAGTAGTCTTTTGAATGAAGAACCCCATGGTACAACTCAAACTTTTGCCTATGCCTGGCTGTTCTACCTGAACTCCCGAAGGCCTCAAACTCACTAGCAGTTTGCGTAGTCACATGGTGCGTGATCTGAACAGTAGAGGTGTGAGCTACGTGAAACTGAGCAAAAACTCCTGATTGGCTCCCTACGATGCTCGGTTTAGATGCAGAAAGAGGCTAACCTACAATCTCCTGCGTGAAGATGGTGATAGTGCGAAACTCCTGCCTTTGAGTGACAAAAGGAGACATCGTTTTCGGCGTGATAGTTGAGAGGAAGTGTACCTATACAAACTCTCTCCTGAATGTGTTCCACTAGACTGAGGTATCGCCATTGTGTAACTCTCTCATAAGACATAACGTCAAAGAGGCTCTACACTGAAATCGAACTTAAATAGATCCTAATTAGGACCTACAATCAAACAATACAATAAACATCATCACAACTACACATGCTTCTTACTCCTACCTTATTTTCGACATATCTGGTGATTGTTGGTCTGCTGATGATCATGGACACACAGTTTACATGGTAAACAAGTCTACAGAATCTATGACTCTGAGCTTTGATACCAACTTGTAACGACCCGACTTCCTAAAATACTCTAATGGGGTGTTACAGGTGCATGCATATTAAAATCTTCAAAATAAATTAGTAAACATATGTACTTTCCAAAAAATTCTCGTAAAATCATGAAACACGTTTGATAGTTCGAAAGCATATAAAAATATGATTTGGGATCCCAATGGTTCAAAATGAAATAAAGTTCAATAAAGTTTAAAAAATAAAGTTCGACACAGAATAAAAGTAATGCGGAATGGAAAATAACAACATCGTGTCCATGATCGATGCAACTCCTAGCCTAGCCACCTCGGAATAGGTCCGAACCTGAAAATGTAAGGGGTGAGTATATCAAAATATATCCAGTAAGGAGTCCCACCATGAGGTTAAGCATGCAAACAGAAACAAGTTAGAAGATACGACAACTAAAGCTAAGTACCTCTAAGACATTTGTGAATGTCTCTACAGATGCAGTTTGGCGGGTCCCTAGTGTATTTCAGGCTATCTTGAGACATTTGTGTATGTCTCTACGGACACAGTATGAAAGGTGTCTAGACCCGAGGTTTAGAGAACTTGTGTGTTTCCCTCACTCGTGGTCCTCTCCTAACAGTGGTAAGATGATTGCTCGGCATTTAGCTATATCTTTGCTCAAAGTTCGCACGCCGTCGTTTGACATTGGTTTCTCGTGACCGGCCCGGGGGCTGGGTACGCATGTGTGAGGCACTTAGCTTTAGTTGTCATATCTTCTAACTTGTTTCTGTTTGAATGCTTAACCCATAGTGGGGCTTCTTACTGGATATATTTCGACTCACCCCTTACATTTTCAGATACTGACCCATTCTGAGGTGGCTAGGCTAGGAGCTGCATCGATCATGGACACGGTGTCGTTATTTTCCATTCTGCATTACTTTTATTCTGTGTCGAACTTCATGTTTTAAAATTTATTGAACTATATTTCGTTTTGAACCATCAAGATCACGAATCATGTTTTTATATGCTTTCGAACTATCAGACGTGTTTCATGATTTTACGAGGATTTGTTGGAAAGTGCATATGTTTACTATTGATTTTGAAGATTTTAATATGCATGCACATGTAACATCCCATTAGAGTATTTTAGGAAGTCGGGTCGTTACTGTTAGAAATATGCTATATTTAAATAAATGTGATTATAAATTAATCACCATAAGCGGAAGCATTAGGTAAATTAAATGTATCTCCCGCCATTGAATTTGGTAACCAAAATTAAGCCAACCAAGGATCACAACAGTAATTTGAACACCAACGCAAATGGCAATGAAATTCTTGGTTCTTCTACACCTTCACTCTTTCTAACTCAAATGGTATGTGTTTTCTAAAAGAGAAGAGTAGTTATAGGGACCAAATGAATTTGAAGAAAAAATTACAGCAGAGTGTCTTTGTAAGTTCTTCGTTTTTGGGTTTTAGGCTTTGTACGATGAAGATGCTCTTAATTAATTATTTACCATTAAAAGAATTCATTAATTAACAGTACAAAAGTGGTTCCTAAAAAAATGGTGGGAAAATTATTCAAAATGTCATGGACCACTCAAATCAACATGGGATTATTAAGATGAATAAAAGAAAAAATAATAAAATGAAAATAAAAAGATTAAAATAATATAAATCCCAACATTCTCCAACTTGGTCCATGAACACCTCACGAATACCATAATGAAAAACAAAACACATGGATTATGGCGACAAGCCCTCTAAATGCGAGTATTATCTTCCATACATCACAATGCCTCATGTTTCTCTTAACAAAACCACATACTTTAATGAATAAACCATATGTTTATTTGAGGTCCATACTGAAGTAATATTTTCTCAAGAATAAATATGTTGTGTACAAACTGAATGAGAAAACATAAACTGAATAAGAGTTTCAATAAAATATTAAATGTACGTACAATGAATTTTTACATAAAGGAACCAAGTCTCATCCTGATTACAGGATCATTGAAAATATTTGGTGGCATGCCTTTAGTCAATGGATTAGCAATCATTAACTCAAGGCTAATGTGTTCAATGACCACTTTTTTATCTTTAACACGTTCTCTTATGGCTAAATACTTAATGTCGATATGCTTACTTCGACTACTACTTTTGTTATTCTTAGCCATAAAAACAGCAGCTGAGTTGTCACAGTACATTCTCAATGGCCTACAAATAGAGTCAACAACTCTAAGCCCATAAATGAAACTCTTCAACCATACACCTTGTGAGGTAGCTTCAAAACATGATACGAACTCGGCCTCCATAGTGGAAGTAGTAGGCAAGGTCTGCTTCTGCTTCTCCAAGATACAGCTCCACTGACAAGCATGAAAATATAACCAGAAGTTGATTTACGTGAATCAACACGACCACCAAAGTTTGAATCAGAGTAATCAATCATGTCTAAATTGTCAGTTCGTCTAAACATGAGCATATAAGATTTTGTTCCTTGAAGGTATCTCAAAACTTTCTTTACAGCTTTCTAGTGGTCAACACCTAGGTTACTCTAAAATCTTTCTAACATCCCAACCGCAAAAGCAATATCAAGTCTGGTGTAGACTTGAGCATACATCAGGCTTCCAACTACTGAAGCATATGAAATGTTCTTCATCTGTTCCCGTTTAAACTCATTTTTAGGACATTGCATAAGACTAAATTTATCACCTTTCACAATAGGTGTTACACTTGGTGAACAATCTTCCATCCGAAATCTCTCTAAGACTTTGTTGATATAGGTCTCTTGAGACAAACAAAAAATGCCTCGAGATCTTTCTCTATGGATCTTAATGCCAATGACATAAGATGCCTCACGCATATCCTTCATATCAAAGTTCTTTGAGAGAAATTATTTCACTTGATTTAGCAAACCCTTATCATTGGTTGCAAGTAGAATATCATCGACATATAAAACAAGAAAACATATCTTACTCCCACTAACCTTCTAGTATATACATTGATCCATAACGTTCTCTTCAAAACCAAATGAAGTGATGACATCATGAAATTTCAAATATCACTGATGGGACGCTTGTTTTAATCCATAAATTGATTTATTAAGCTTACAAACCAAATGCTAACTATTTTCAGATAAGAATCCTACAGGTTGTTTCATATAAACCTGTTCCTCTCAATCACCATTCAGAAAAGTCGTTTTCACATCCATTTGGTGCAAATCAAAGTCAAAATGGGCAACCAATGCCATGACCACACGAAATGAATCGTTTTTTGATACATGAGAAAATGTCTCTGTGTAATCGATTCCTTCTCTTTGAGAGAATCCTTTGGCGACGAGTCTTGCCTTATGTCTCTCAATGTTGCCATATGAGTCTTTATTTAATTTGAAAACCCACTTACATCCAATGGTTTTTACACCACTAGGTAACTTGATGAGATCCCAAACTCGGTTAGATTCCATAGAATCCATCTCATCTTTCATGGCATTGAACCATAAATTCGAAACACCAGAACCCATAACCTGTGAAAACGTCTCGGGATCATTTTTGGCTCCAACATTGTAGTCACACTCTTGTAGATATACAACATAATCATTGGGAATTGCTGCTTTCCTTACTCTAGTAGACCATATTAATGTTGTGTCAACATTCTCATGTGAAACATGATCACGTTGCTCAACTGGTTGTTCAACAATTTCAGGAATTTGTTGAACCTCATTGTCTAATAGAATAGGTTCAACAGTTTGTGGTTCTTCCAAGACTGGTTCTTCAATACGTGTTTCAACTTGAGGTGCATTGTTAACAACAATGATCATTACATTACTTGAAGTGGCACACTGAGCATCTGAATGATCTTTCTCAGGATATTTATCCTGAGATTGATCGCTCTCACTAATCAAGTCATTCTCAAGAAATTTTAGATTTCTTGATTCTATAAATCTAATGCTATGAGATGGACAGTAGAATCTGTATCCCTTAGACCTTTCAACATATCCAATGAAATACCCACTTATGGTCCTCGGGTCTAACTTCTTTTCTTGTGGATTATAAACTCTCACTTCAGACGGACATCCCCAAATGCGTACATGTTGCAAACTTGGTTTCCAACCTTTAAATACCTCAAAAGGTGTCTTTAGAATAGACTTGGTTGGAACTCGTTTTAATATGTACACGGCGGTCTTGAGAGCTTCAGTCTACAAGGACTAGGGAAGTTTTATGCCAACAAACATGTTTCGCACCATGTCCAATAATGTTCGGTTTCTTCTTTCAGCTACTTCATTCTGATCTGGAGAGCCAGGCAAACTATATTAGGCAACAATCTCATGCTCTTGAAGAAACCTTGCAAATGGACCATTCGATTGTCCACTCTCATTATATCTACCATAGTACTCTCCACCTTTATCAGATCTCACAATTTTAATTTGCTTATCGCATTGTTTCTCTACTTCTGCTTTAAAAACCTTAAAAGTATCTAATGTTTCACTCTTATGGTTAAGTAAGTAGAGATACATGTATCGTGAATGATCATCAATGAATGAGATGAAATATTTATCACAGTAAACATCTATGTTTGGACTACAAATATCTTAATGTATGATTTCCAATAACTCAGAACTCCTCTTAGCACATTTCTTAAATTTGTTACTCTGCTTACGCTTAATGCAACTTATACAAGTCTCAAAGTCAATAAAATCTAAAGTACTAAGTACTCCATCATTCACTAACCTTTTAATTTTATCAATGGAGATGTGTCCTAATCTCCAATGCCACAATATAGAGGAATTTCGTTGACAACACATCTTTTGTTACCTATATTTTCACTAACGTGCATAGAAGTAGGGTTATCACTATATTGTAAATTAAGTAGAAAAAAACTATCAGACAAAATACCATCCCCAATAACATCAGATTTATAAAGGAAATTAAATCAAAATTTTGAAAAGTTAAAGGAGTAACCGTCAGATACAAGTCTTGAAATGGAAATTAAATTTCTAGAAAAACTAGGAACAAAAAATGTCTTTTTCAAATTTAAAATATAACCACTACTTAAAACTAATCTGCACGTCCCAATGGCTTCTACATGCGAGGGCATCTTGTTTTCAGAATAGATGCTAATCTCACTTCCCGCTGGTTTCCGCAGGTCTTGCAAGTCCTATAAAGAATTGGTAACATGGATTGTAGAACTAGAATCAATCCATCAAGAATTATGATTAACTTCAGTCATATTGGATTCATAACAAACCATAGTAAGTTGAGTACCTTTCTTGTTAAGCCAAGCCGTGAACTTGGAGCATTTTTTCTTAACGTGCCCCTTCTTCTTGCAAAAGAAACACACAACCTCCTTCTTAATGTCCTTCTGAGGAAGGATTTTTGCCTTCCCCTTGTCCTTAAATTGGCTACTCTTCTTATTCTTTCCAGAAGAGGTAAAGTTCACATCATGCTTCTCAGTTTCACCCGCCTCCATAAGTAGTCTATTTTCATCTTGAACACACATAAGTAGTCAACATTTCGTCCAGCCTTATGCAAACTCTCTGCATAGATACCCCACTTACATGTCTTCACCTGAACTACTTGGATTAGGTTATTTATAACACTTTGCAAAGTGAGTAGTATCAACATAGATCCATATAGTGTAGACTACTTTGAATTATTGACTTGGATAAAGATCCATTTGTACAACATACTTATCCAAGTTATCATATTAACAACCACGTCACTAAACTAATTAATGAGTTTGATTTGAATAATGTGAATTAAATAACAATTTGAATAAAATAATAACACTTTATTAATTTACAACTGAAGTAATAAATGTTCTTAACTGCAAACTACTAAGCCTTTATGATACAACTCTTACATAGTCTCATTTCGTTAAATATGAGGTTGATCGTAGATATATAAGAGAGGACTAACATATACATTGATATAAGGACTTTTGGGTGAAACCAAAACCAAAGTCGTGAGAGCTTATGTCCAAAGTTGACAATATCATATCAATATGGAGATAGCTCGAGGTTGTCATTTTTTTTTTATAGATATCATATTAGATATAATGGAATTTCATCTCAAAATCAATTAGTCATGAGAGAAATAGTTCTATAATCATATCAAGGTAATGAGGCCTTCCCAACTTTTGTAGTGTGGGATAAAGTGACCATTAATTTTCAACAAGGTGTTTGTGGATTTTAAAAAACATCAATAGGTTAATCATTTCTTAGATACAAATTTGAAAATTCAGTGGCCTATTGGAAACAAAATTGAAATTTTAAAAACCTATTAAACTCTTCTTAAAGTTCAAGACTAGAAAAAAAAAAAAAGATTACGGCGAAAACTTATTAGACACGTTTTTTAGTTCATATACCCAATAAACACAAACTTGAAAGTTCATGGACTAAACTTTAATGTAACCTCAAATTTATTAATGTAAACTTTTAAGTTAGGTTCTCAAATTTTATATTGGGAATATAAATAAAATAGTCTTAATTAAATTGGTTAAATAAGAGAGGGAGATCATGAATATATTAGGTGAGAACAATCATCACCATTAGTCATGGATGTTTATGTCTAAAATGGACAATATCATACTAATGTGAAAAACTGGCGAGGACCATTGTCTTCAATAAGTAATATTCGAGTGATGTCCATAATTTATTCATCTTTGAGTGTCGAATAAAGAATTCGTAAGATTTAGTAATAGAATCTGTAATTGAGCTTTCTCTCTTCTAGTGAGAAGAGGTTTGCAGTACGCTCATGTTTGGTATATAGTCCTGTTCAAATAATGAGTGGATTTTGCAATAAACTCGTAAATGAGTTTTGATGGGTTTGCTTAAATGTAATTTAGATAAATAACTATTGGGTGAGGAACTTATTTCGATAGTATTCTGTTCGAGTAAGATGTTTGGAAGTACTAACAAAGTAGTCAATCAGATAAGAGAAAAATCATAAATATATTAGTATTAACAACCATCTCCATTGATATATTATACGAGCATACATTCAAAGTAGATAATAATATACCAAGTAGATGACGAGACATATTAAATACAAAATAAAAAATTTATTAGATACAAATTAAATATTTATTTTTTTGCCATTGTGAGACACCCATTGATCCAAACGACAAGAATCAAAAGGCGGGCATCCAGATCAAATCTGCATCAAATTGGTGCTCTAGTGTGGCACGAACCATGCTTCTCTCTCTATGTGACCTCCTAACGCTCATCTGACGTGGCACTTCCAACCTGAAAGCCCACAAACCTCCACTTAGGGGTGAAAGAAAAATCCAAAATCGACAAAAACAAATTGATCCATTGAAACGGTTCAATTTTTTTAGAAAATATTGGATAAATTGATTTGATATTTTAAGAAAACCTAAATATATTAGTTTGGATTGGTTTTTTTATGGAAGAAGCAATATAAAAATTGAACCAAATCAAGTGTATAAAAATATATTGGTATTGAGATTTAAGGGAATGACCAACTAAATGTGAAATATGAAGCAAATACACTCTAAGGCCATGTTTGGTTCATGGGTTGGATTTGAGTTGGTTTGAAATCCAACTCCAAACCAGTGTTTGGTTCACCGTATTTAAAGATGGTTTTGGAATTGATTCCAAAACCATCCATTTTTCAATGTCATTCCAACCCTTCACTTGGTTTTGGTGTGAGTTTCAAAGTATATTAAATTCTTATAATGTATTTTCATTATTGTCATTATTATTTATCTCTCAACTTTCTTTTCATATCCTTTCACCACAAATAGATTTTTATTCATTTTAACATCAACAATTTTAACTCTTTGTTTTTTTTTTAATCTCAATTCTTTATTCTTGTTTAATTTATGACTTTTATTTGTTAATATCTTTTCTTATAAGTTGTGTAAGGACTCGACCCAAATTAAGGTCTAAACCTAAGTCCTTAACTCAACATGCATGAAAATATTGGCACCAGGGCATGCATAAAGAAATCGATAGTGAAATCCATAAAGTATCAATGCATAAAAATAGGAGTTTGAAACCACCAAAAACAATAAGTTCAAATCATAAAACACTAAATAGTAGTAAATAAGGTCCATCATGCCCCTAAAATAGTTCGTGCCGAAGGAAAGACTAAACATGCTCAAAATAAATGCAGCAGGCTTGATGGTCATCTCCAGCTCGTCCGATCACCCATCTCAATACAATCCTGTAGTACCTGTGATATTTCATAGTGGAAAGGGTGAGTTTTGCAACTCAGTAAGGATTCCCCAACTCGAGGTAAAGACATGCACCAAATCATAAGTATCAACAAACAAGCATGATCAATAGCACAAATAAAAAGTTATCATAACTCGAGCTCCTAAATGACAGGTCAAGGACTCGTCCTTAACCTGCACCACGTAGAGCAGTCTAAAGGTCGTAACCTAAGACCAATAGTCCTTAGGAGTCTTCTGACTCTAGGGCAATCTGGGAACCTACTCCAAGTCGAGAGATCTGGCGAGTGGTGCTACCTGTCGGCCAATAGGCCCCTAACTCACCGTGAGTGGTGGATTCGACACAACTCACCAAGGGCATCGTAGCTCATACCACATAACTAGAGAGTTCCTTAGGTTGCTAGTAGACGGTTGTTAGGGCCGTGAGCCTAGTCGGCCAACCATCCACGGAAGTCCTAACTCAAGGGTATAGTCCCAAGTTACAGTATGAGCCCACCACATCATCGTTCATGCTGGTCTACTAGTACCTCTCTCCGTCTAGTGACTCGATCAGGCCTAATCGAGGCATCAAAACGTGTCAAACACAGGTAAGCCCACAATTGGAGGACATGTGATCCATCATGCAATATCAATCAACATGTATACGATAAATCATCAATAACAGTAGACATGGTACTTGCTTTCGATACAATCAGTATATGCATACAAACACAAATAAATCATGCTGTAACACAAACCCAATTCAGTACACGTAATAACCACGGGCCTCGAGAAGGGGGTAAAAGGTCCCTTACCTCAGCTAAATTCCCCAAACACTCTAGGATCCACTAGAAGCTCTTAAAAGTCAACACTTCGATCCGAGCCCTGAATAGAACAAATCGGTCAAAAATAGCACCTTAAACCACAAAAGGAAAACTCAGAACATCGAAATACTTAACCATGACTAACCTAAAAAAACATGCCCCAACGGTCCCACATGCCTAACAAACCCAAATCGAAGAACGAGAAATAGCTCAGGTCAAATCTGGTCAACAGAAAGTCAAAGGGTCAATACTTTCCATTTAACCCAAAACAAACACTATTAAACCCAAACACTCCCTAAACTCATAACCAAACATTGCTTATTCTTAACTTGAATACCCATGAACCTGCAGCCAAACAGTCCTTATTCTACATTTAATTAACTCCATCTCATTAACCAAACAAGCCTAAACCACCATTTAAATGAGTTTAAACCCAAAACAAACAGCCTCTAACCCACATTTGAATAGCCTTAAACCCAACTTAAATAGCTTGACCTCTAAACCAAAAACCCATCTTCTTCTTCATTTAGAAACCCTTTTCAACCTAACTCAAAATAAGAGAGAGAGAGAACTTACATTTAAACTCCAGCGACGGCGCTGACCTGCAACGACGGCTTGCGACGGCAAACTGACCCACACTCCAAGCTCCTCGACGTCAAGAACCTTGCCCACTACCCAACACACGCGGACCTCACCGGCGAACCAAACCCAAGAACTCACCGGATGCGAACTGAGAAGAAGACCGCGCGTGAACCCAACCTACGCATAACCCACAGCGACGAAGGCGACCTGCGAAACCTCTCTCTTACGTGCGAACACAGACGACGACGCTTAGTGGTTGATCGGAAAGCACGACACCATCGCAACTCCGGCGAACTGAGGCTGTCGGTCAGAAAATTAGGATGAGAAGGGAAGGGTGCGAGATTCGAGAGTGAATAGTGAGTAGGCAGACCTATGGATCCGAAAATGCATGTAACTACCTACATCCAAATGTCAAAAATGCCCTTCCATTTCCAAAAAAGCATAAAACAAAACTCACAGCTTCATTTATTTTAAATCTAAGCCACAAAAAAACGGTTATTAAAACTTGTTTATTCTTATTGTAATAAAACATTTTTCAAATCACATCAAAGATTTCTAAAAATAAAATATAGTAGACAAACTTAAATGAAAACATAAACAAAAAAAACAAATAATTATCGACGAAAATCACTAGTATTTCTAATTAGTTATTTAATTATGTTTTTTCTATACAATATTTGTTTTCAACTATCTTAACGAATTTATTTGCAACTATGTTAATTTATATGTAACTTGTTATTAACTAACAAATAATAATTATTATTATTATAAACTTAAAAACTAATACTTATTATTGTTATTATAAACTTAAAAAATAATATTTATAATTATTATCAATATTACGGGTAGGCATTGCTATATTAATATTATTTATTAATTTATTAATTTATAATAATAATAATAATAAACAAAAAAAATTCATAAAGTTTTTTTTTATTTATTATTTATAATAATTTATTAGGATTTCATTCCGAAGAAAAAATACACCAAACCAAACACAATATTTTATTGTTGAGCATGAATCCAGGGAACCAAACACTGTAATGCATGATTCTAAGGAATTTTATTTCGATACTGCATTCCGAGGAATATAGATTCTGGAGAATGTAGATTCCAACCAACGAACCAAACATGGCTTGAATATTGTGCTATTTATGAGAATTTGCTGTTTTTAGATTAAAAAAAAAGTGTTCCAAAAATCAAATTGAAAATGAGGTAAAATGTTGAAAAAAAGAATGCAATTCTCATTAAAATAAAAATATAAAAAAAAACACCGAACCAAAATGAAACCGAACCGAATGAAAATCGAACTATTAATTTTATTCTTTATTAGATGTCGATTCAAACGTAGTTGTCCGTTTGGCATAAAATCGACCAAAAAAAAATTAAACCTTAAACATCCATACCTCTACTCATCATTGCCATGGTTTTGCTTTTAAAATAATAATAATAATAGGGCAAAACTTGCGTGTAGACCATTATGTAGATCTATCTACAGACTTTCACGTGACATTCTTGTATTGGGTCACGTTTTGCTTTTTTATTTTTATTATTTTTTTACTTTTGCTTGAAATAGGGCCTTTCATGTCTGTTTCATTTTTTTTCTCCATTCTCTTTCACTGTTCTTCTTCTCACTTTTCTCTCTTCTTTTTATTTTTTTAGTTGCTCTTTTTTTTGTTACACGATTTTATGAATCTCACATTGTTTTTTTGCAGCTTCTTCTTTATTTTTTTCACAATCTTTAAACCACCCCTTGCCTCGACCTCAGCCATCCGCCCAAACACTTTCTTACTAGAAATGACCTAAAATTCTTGTGGATTTTTACTCGAAGATTTTGAAAACTCCATAGAAATGAGATCTACACAATCCACTAACATTTTGTTCACCAGACCAAAAAAAAAAAAAAAAGATGATAGACATATTCACCCGATCTCTCCATTGTTAGAAAACAGAAGGGCTTTATTTCTCATTTTTTAGTTTCTACAAATTAGAGAGAAATACAGACAAAAGAAATATAATATAATAATTTTCATTTAATTCGTTTTTTTTTCTTATATATAGTTTCACAACAAAGGATGTAATGTTTATTATTATGGTATAAATTATAGTTTGAAAGGTGAAATTTTTTTCCTTTCTATGAAATAGGAAGGTAGGATTTTCTTACGTTAAAAAAAAAATCAAACCACCTTTGATGGACCTATTTTCAAGCAAAAGTAAAAAATAATAAAAATAAAAAAGTAAAATATGACCCAATACAAGAATGTCACATTAAAAATCTGTTGATGATGGATTTGTCTGCAGGCAAGTTTTGTCCATAATAATAAAATTCTTCACTTCGATTCGGACTTCCGACAACGACATTCTCTTCCTCTTTCTCTCAGGTTCTTTCACAGTTTGATTTCAATCTCCAAATCAAACCTAATGTCTGCTCTCTTTTTGTTAATAATCGTTTATCTGTACATATTTCAATCGTCTTTTCTTCTTTTCCTTTTCCGAATAAGAATCTTTCCTTGTCCATGCTACATCAATGTTTTGATTCCTCTTCTGTTGTTTAAATTCGAAAAAGTAGTAGTAGGAAGTTTGGTATTTTGAATGCCGTACTCCATTTTTGGCCGGTTTAGGTTTTGAATACTGTGTAGTGGTCAAATCTTGTGAGAACTATCAATAGTAGGATATAAGAAATCATCATTTTTCTATTTCTGTGGTTAGATTTGTTGTTGAGATTTGGAAAGTGCTTGTTGCAGGTGATTTTGATTATTTGAAATGGCTTCTTCCACTCTAATCTCTGACTCTAAGGCGTGGAAGAACCTGAAGGTACTTTGCTTGGTTTGTGTGAAGTTGATTTTAACCTTGTTATGTGATATCATAATGCTGAAGGTCATCTTGGCTGCAGGCTCATGTTGGGGAAATTATCAATACCCATTTGCGGGATTTGATGAGTGATGCTGCGAGATGCAAATCCTTGATAGTGTATGATGTTCATTGTTTTTTTTTTTTGGTTTCTTTGGAGTCTTTGATTGATATTTATGCCATTTATTGGTTCAACCTTTATGATTCTTCTACGTAGTTGTGCTTGATATGTTTTAATTTGATAACAATTTCATTGATGATTGATAGTTTTTGTCAGTGAGTATGACGGGATATTGTTGGATTATTCACGACAACAGGTCACTCTTGACACTATTGGAAAGCTCTTCAAGTTAGCAGAGGTGGTTTTTGTTCGTTGTTATTACTCTAATATCTTTTCCCTTTCGTCCTATTCAGGCGGCAAATCTTAAAGAAAAAATTAATCGGATGTACAATGGGGAACATGTGAGTACAGGTCTTCTTTTCATTTCCAATTCATGTATTTTTTTTTTGTTGAGATATGCCTTGAAGTGTGTGATGCCCCACGATTACTTAGTCGGGGTCTGGTTGTCGGTCAGCAAGCTGCGGTCCAGGGGCGAGACTCCTAGTGAGGGTATGGGGGCAATGCCCCCGAAACTTAGACAAAATATGTGATTGGATTTACATTTTCGTAATTAACCTTTTATGTATTGGATCATATTTTGTAATAGGGTTTTATGAAAGTATACTATATCTCTTAAAACCCTAGGCTCACCCACTTGATTGACATTCTGTAATCTTGTATCTCTGAATTAATAAACCATTCTTTCCTCTGTCAGTGGACATAGCTAACACATCATTAGTGAACCACGTAAAGCTCTGTGTTCTTGTCTTACGCTTTCTTTGCGGTTTTTCTTTGATTGTTGTTCTGTTTTCTTACCATTTCTTTCTTGGATTCAATATTAATGATCTAGTAGTCTTCTTTTCATTTCCAATTCATGTATTCTTTATTTATTGTTTTGAAATCTATATTAATGATAGTCTTCTTTGTTTTATGGAATCAAATGTTGACATTTTATGTCTTATTTGTGCGTGAATTAAGCAAATAAGTTCTCTTCCTTGATCAAAAGTGTCCAAAATCTGTATAATCAAACCATTAACGTTCCCAAAAATAGAAGATAATTGTTCTCTCTATCCTCACTTTTTCTGGCCTTTAGATAAACAGCACAGAAAATAGGGCAGTGCTGCATGTTGCTCTTCGTGCTTCAAGAGATGCAACAATACAGAGCAATGGAAATAATGTTGTGCCTGATGTTTGGAAAGTTCTTGATAAGATCCAGGAGTTCTCTAAGAGAGTTCGCAAGGGCTCTTGGGTAAATCTGTGTCCCTTATTGTTTGACTCTAGTACCTTTTGCACCCCTAATACTTTGCAACTGTTGGTAGGTTGGAGCCACAGGAAAACCTCTCAAGGATGTTGTTGCTATTGGCATTGGTGGCAGCTTCTTGGGGCCTCTGTTTGTGCATACTGCACTTCAAAATGGTTGAAAAGATATTTCATCCACTTAATATGCTTTTTTTTTTTCAATCATCGAGTAGAAATGTAAAATCATCTCTCAAGTCTTGACTCATTCAAACAGTTCTTTTAGAATCATCTCCCAAGTCTTTAATCATTCAATTGGCTCCGTTAACTAAACTTGTTGTCAACTAATGACAAAATGAAGCTTTAAAATAAGGAGTGTATCTTTCTTTGGTATTTGCAGATCCGGATGCTATTAAGTCTGCAGAAGGACGTCAGTTGCGTTTGTAAGTACCCTGTGAAACTCCCTCTTTCAATGGAACAAGATGCAATCATCCTTAAAGAGGCTGGGATTTCATCTTGTTGGAAAAGTTGTAAAAGGATCTTATCCAAAAAAAGAATTGTAAAAGGTGTATAAGTTTTTAGAAACTACAGAATTGCGACAGGTCAAAGATGAATTATTCATAAATGAAAAGGTTTAGAGTAACATGAACTTTCTAGATGGAAGCATTTCCATGCACCATGTTGAAAGAATATATCCCCAATTACCGAATGGGTCAGTGACGCAATGATTTCATTGTTTGGTTGTAAACTAGTTCAACACTAGCGTCACAGGTTCGATCTCGAGAATCGGTATTTGTCCTCCCTCCCCTGATATGTACTAAAAAAAAAAAAAGAATATATCCCCAATTGCACTGGGTTGGTTGTGCCAAGATGCAACAATCATCCTAAACCTCAAACCACCCGTATGATAAAAAAAATGTGAGCAAAAATTTAAGGTGGTTTTAATAACTTTATTTGTTGAAAGGAGTTCATACTCATTGAATCGATAAAAATGTTTCTGTAAAAGGTGAGATAGAATACTAGAGTAAAAATGTAAGGTGGTTTTAATAACTTCACTAGAGTTAAAGTTATGATATTTGCAGGTTGTCTTGCTTATTTTATTTTTTAATTTTAATTTTTTTTTTTTTTTGTAACAAGAACATTATTCTAGATTGGTTGATGGGATGGTATCGTGGCAGTTTACTGCCATTTAAGGTCGTTGATATGATATTTAATATTTGTGGTTCTGCAATTTCAACATTTTGTGCTACTGGGAATCAGGCTAGAAGAATTCATCATTTCAATGCTTTGCTTGCAGTCTTGCTAATGTGGATCCCATTGATGTGGCGAGAAATATTACTGGTTTGAACACTGAAACTACTGTGGGTTAGTTCCTTTATCTTCTCACAGTTCTTTTTCTTTGAGAGGGTTATCATTCAAACTTCTGCTTTTCGTAAGTACCTTCCTTAGTAAGCCAAAAAAGTACCTTCTATATTTGTTTTTAATTATTAAATATGTTTGTAGTTGTGGTTGTTTCAAAGACTTTTACTACTGCCGAAACTATGTTGAATGCCCGGACTCTAAGGGAATGGATTTCTGCTGCTCTTGAGTTAGTGAAGCCGTCTACTGTTTCACTGTTTTGGTTCTCTTGGCATGTCTACCTCATCTGCATGATATAGATTTGCATATAGATTTGAGAGATTGATATAGCATTTAGCATTGGAGAGTTATTTTTTTTGTGCTTGTTTGAGTGTACCTCTAATATATGTGGGATTTATCATATTGTTGAGTTATGTGCATTCAAATTGCTTTACTCAGCGTCAAGTATTAGATACATTCAATTTTCAAGTAAATGCTAAAGATAAGTAAAGAATTTCATTATTCTTTGTTTTATTATCTCCAACATGATACAAACATGGATTATATACAAGAAGGAAAAATAAATCTAAACAAATTTCCTAAATT
>JBBMKA010005293.1:0-11720 GCA_037833695.1 Sechiopsis laciniata | reverse complement strand
TACAAGATATGGAAAACATATTAGAATTGTATTACTGAAGTAAATGAGTCTAACAGTGAAAAGAAAATTAAAAAAAAAAACCAGTGAATTGTCGTCTTAATCGAGACTCTGAATTTCTCCGAGAAGAAAGAACAGGGACAGACCACGCCTCCTTCTTATTACAAAAACACCCTACTTATAGAACTAGGTCATCGAGTCTCCGAATATTCTAGAATGGTAAGAATCAATTTCCGCGATGATTTCTCTTTTAATTTCTTTGTGAAATGTGTTTGATTTGTCTAAGGTAGAATCCCATGATTTCAGCAATCTGTTTATTAATTGTCTGGTTAGTCAACGTCTCTCTGGCAGACAATTCCTTCCTTATGTGCTTGAAGTGTTCAGGCCTTGATCTTCCGAGCTTTATTGCTCGCACTCGCGTGTCTTGATTCTCCACATAGCATTACTCTGCTAGTGCTAATCCTGTGAAAACAAAAATCAACAAAAGCTTTGCGAAATCCATGCTAAACATGCTACATTGGTTGTTTTCAGCCTAATAATCTATATTTTTCATTTTACTCCCCCAATGCGTAAGCATTAGTGCATTACACCTTTTTATTCCTAATTTTGCCTTACTTGTAATAAATTTTAATTAATATGTGCGAACAATGATCCAAAGTCAGGCTAGAATCTGACTCTATTTTAGAGTCATCAAACCCCCAAACTTGAATCATTGCTCGTCTCGAGCGATGCTATTTAGGTGTAACAACTGCTGAAGTGATGCAAATCACAATGCTGTATTCTTCCTTTTCCTAAAAAAATTAATCTTTAAGTACTATTTCCTTGATAAAGCAAATGCTTAATCATTCCAAGTCACCGTTTACTAAGGTACTAATAATCTAATCTTAGTTCTTCTCCTCATTCCCTTAGTCCAAAGTTCAACCCCTAGTTTGGAGACTTTTGCTCTTATTGTAACTCACTAACCCCTTTCATCTAAGTCTGTTCAAGACATTCTGTCCGAGGCTTGTATATTTGGGTTCCTTTGAGTAAAATGTTCTGCTTGAACGCTAATTGGTTTTGTAGCAATGCTAGTAGAATACCTAGATGACCCACGCTATTCCCTCTTCTTGCCGTTTCATTTTTATCCAGAATGCCTTAAGGGGTTTTTTTTTTAAAAAAAATATTGCGCTCGCATATTGTATTCGCAAAATACTGCATAGTGCCAAAACACCGCATAGCGCAGGTATTCCTCACCCCCAAACTTAAAGTTTTCATTGTTCTCAATGAAGATGAGTTCTAGCTCCCCCAAACTTAAATGAATCTAAGGTTCTGAATTACTTCAAACTAGTCGGTTTCCTCCCACAGAATTGTTCTATTTCTTAAGTTCACAAGTATCCGTCCGAAGATAGTTTCATTAGTAAACTAGCCAATGCTATCTCGGGGCAGATTAAATATCAGCGTATCTAAGGCAACGTTTTTTAAAGTGCAGAATTAAAAAGCAAGATTTTAACTCAGCATTAGTCAAAGCATAAACTTAATCAGTGAGTGAAATGAATGCAAGATTATATTATTAATTGAGTGAGCAGATAAAAGAAACTTAAAGATAGGATTAGCATAGACAGGGACTTCCTTTTTCACTCGTCTTCTTCTGAATCGGAGCTATCCGAGTCGGTGGAGGAGACAATGTCTGGGATAATTGGGAAAATAGGTCTGCTGAGTTGTGGTTCCCATCGAGCCAATATGTTAAAGACTATCCTGTCTCGTTTAGTCATGTAGTCCACAATCTTCTTCATATTGTTGTCTAGCAACCAGAGGCTGCGCCCAATTTTTTCTGGCATTGTCTTCTTCATCTTTGCTTGGTTAGTAGACACCTGGAGTGTGCAGATGGGCATGCCTCATTTGTCAAGTTTGCATAATTAGATGCAAACTCACCCATGAGGTGCTGGATTTTGTTATCCACTTCCTCACAATCATGCCCAAATGGTGTCAGGAGAACTCTCTACCGCTTGGCGATGCTTGCCTTAGCTTCGTCCGCTTTCTCTCTCATTCTGCATCGGATTAATTCCTCCGATGCGAGATTTCCTCTTCTTCCCATACTTCGCTCATCAACAAACATCGGCGCTGTTCCTTCCTGATGCATTCTGGCTTCTTCTTCTTCTGCATAATCCTCACTGCTTGACGTGGTGCTGAAGTAACGGCCCTTTCCTCTCCAGGAACTGTTGAAGATTCCTCCACTGCTACAGTACGTTCTTCCATTCTTTCAACTACGACAGTCACTTGCCTTTGCATGGGTGGTCCAGCTTGTGACTGTCCATCTTCATTGTACACAACTGACGCAGCCACTAGCTCAGGAGCCTGGTTGGGATTTACTTCTCCTTGATGTTCCAATTGAATTTGCCACCATCTTCTGTAAGTTGTTGTAAGTCTTCTCACCATGGTGAATTTTATGGTTAAATTGCAAGGTAGGATTTTTTTCTCGAGTGGAAAGGAATGGGTAAATCAAAAACTCGGGGAGGGTATTTAACAGTCAAGACGAAAGGGTATGACGATCACATATCGCAATCGTCGCATACATCAGAGCGACGATCGGGCTTTTGGTAGCCATGCACTTTCTACACACCGTTGGATCGAAACTCATGTGATCTCACTACTCGATATCCGTCCGTAATTAATGGTTGATACGATTGTAAATAGAGATTTGCTTAATTTATTGAAATTTAAAATTACAATGAAAATAATGGTAATTGAAAATTAAAAATAAGTATTAAATTCGAATTGTCTTCTTGCATAAGTAAATAGGAAATATTTAAACTTAGCATGAATGGAGGAGAATTTAGAGGTACCAATATGCTCTGGCTCCACTCGCATACTTGCGCGCTTATTCTTCAGTCAATACGAATGAAGATATTCTGCACTGGACATCCTCATTCCAGTAGTGCTTAAGTCTGTGCCCATTGACTGCAAACTCATTCCCATTTTCCTCATCCTTAATCCAGATTGCTCCTCCTAGTTTTACCTGCATAATACGAATTGGTCTAGACCACTTGGATCTGAGCTTTCCTGAAAACAAAAGAAGTCGAGAGTTAAATAACAACACTTGCTGACCAACCTCGAAAGTTCGAGGCGTCAGCTTGCGATCATGCCATTTTTTCATCTTCTCCTTGTACAGCTTTGCATTTTCATATGAAAAGTGTCTATGCTCTTCCAAATTGAGTAATTGCATTATTCTAACAACTCATGCTTTCTGGAGATCAAAATTTAATTTCTTTAGTGCCCAAAAAGCCTTATGTTCTAGATTGATTGGTAGATGGCATGCTTTCCTATACACTATTCTATAGGGCGACATGTTCAATGGCATTTTCAACGTAGTTAGGTAAGCCCAAAGTGAATCATCAAGTCTCATGGACCAATCCTTTCAGTTAGGTCCTAGAACTTTCTCAAGAATACTCTTAATCTCGCGGTTTAAGATTTCAGCTTGTCCATTGGTCTGCAGATGATAAGGGGTGCAATGCGATGTTTGACGTTATACTTTTGCAACACCTGAGACATTACTCTGTTTATAAAGTGTGTGCCCTCATCACTAATTAGTGATCGCAGAATCCCAAACCTTGTGAAAATGTTCCTATGAAGGAATCTAATGACTGTTTTAGCATCATTTAAAAGTGTTGCAACCGCTTCAACCCACTTTGACACATAATTAACCACTACCAAGATATACATATTTCCGTGCGAATGAGGAAATGGGCCCATGAAGTTGAAGACGTCAAATAATTCAACCTCTAAAATTGAAGTCAACGACATTTCATCCCTTTTTCCTATGACTTCGCATAGTGATGTGCATCCTTGAATATGCTTGGTTAGCAATAGCTAGATTGAAAAATTTTAGCTGCGGGGCGCATTCCTCTAAAATGTCCTCCATAAGGCGATGCGCGGCACGATTCTAGTATTGCATTCTTCTCATGTTTTGCTACGCATCGGCATATTAGTCCATCAGTACATTGCCTATAGAGAAATGGTTCATCCTAAAAATAAAATCGCGTGTCGTAAAAAAAATGCTTCGCTTGTTGTCTTGTGAGTTCGGTTGGGATGACATGACTTGCTAGATAGTTGGCAATGTCGGCGAACCAAGGAGCATTCTTCTTTTCTACCAGGTTGAGTACGAATACCTGTTCATCAGGGAATTTTTTGGATATGTTTAACATTGTTATATCAGGTTGCCTATTCTCTAACCGAGATAGATGATCTGCTACAACATTCTCGCAACCTTTCTTATCCTTGATCTCTATATCAAACTCTTGTAGCAGAAGAATCCATCTGATCAGTCTTGGTATTGCATTAGCCTTGCTCATCAGATATCTTATAGCAACATGGTCGGTGAACACAGTCACTTTGGTTCCTACTAAGTAAGAGCAGAATTTTTCTAACGTGTAAACCACGGTTAAAAACTCCTTCTCAGTAGTTGTATAGTTCTGTTGCGCTTCAGTTAAAGTCCTGCTAGCATAGTAGATAGGATGGATAAGCTTTTCTCCCTTCTGACCCAAAATAGCTCCTATCGCATAATCACTAGCGTCGCACATTAGCTCAAATGGTTTGTCCCAGTCAGGTGATATCATGATAGGTGCAGTTGTTAGAGCCTTCTTCAATTGTTTAAACACTTGCAAACAATGTAAGTTAAAATTAAAGGGACGACCAGTTTCTAAAAGCTTGCACATAGGTTTTTCTATTTTTGAAAAGTCTTTAATAAAATGCATATAAAACCCAGCATGGCCTGAGAAACTGCGCACTCCTTTCACATTCCTTGGTGGCTCCAACTTCTCTATTGCTTCAATCTTTGCTTAATCAACTTCCATTCCATTCTTAGAGATTTTATGTTCGAGGACAATTTCTTCTCTTACCATGAAATGTTACTTTTCCCAGTTAAGCACTAAGTGTGTTTCTTCATAGCGGTTGAGCACTTTTTCTAGATTTGCTATGCAATCAGAGAAACTGCTTCCAAATAGCGTGAAGTCATCCATAAATACTTCCATGATGTCTTCGAGCATGTCGATGAAAATAGACATCATACATCTTTGAAATGTACCAGGTGCATTGCAGAGTCTAAACGACATTCTTCAGAAAGGAAACGTTCCATATGGACAGGTAAAAGTGGTTTTCTCCTGATCTTTGGGATCGATTGTGATTTGATTGTATCCTGAATATCCATCTAGAAAACAATAATAATCCTTCCTTGCAATTCGATCCAACATTTGGTCTATGTAAGGGAAGCGAAAATGATCTTTCCTCGTAGCTTTGTTTAGTTTGCGGTAGTCCATGCACACACGCCATCCTGTAACTATTCATGTTAAAATCAGCTCATTTTTCTCGTTTCTTAGGCATGCATTGAATTGGACTGACCCACTGACTATCTGATATTGGATAGATGATCCCAGAGTCAGGCCATTTTAAAATTTCCTTTTTCACTACCTCCTTCATGGCGAGGTTCAATCGTCTTTGATGTTCCACTGAAGTCTCGGCATTGACCTCCAGAATGATCTTGTGCATACAGAATGTAGGACTAATGCCTGTTATATCCGCCAAAGTCCATCCAATTGCCATCGTGTGCTGCATGAGGAGTTCCAGTAGTAGCTGCTCATGCTCCGTTGTTAGTTGTGAAGATATGACAACTGGTAATGTCGCGTTTTCTCCAAGGTAGGCATTCTTTAAATGCGCAGGGAGAGGTTTTAACTCTAGCTTTGGCGGTTCATCGGTCAAGGGTCACTGTGGTAAGTTGCTTCTTATTCCTACATCGAGCGCTTCATAATAATGCACTTCACTTACTGCGTCTCCAATTTATCTTCCTGCAAAACCTCTACTTCCTCTGTATCATTGACACTGGCCAGCGTCTCCTACTGTTGTTCACTCATGACTGCTTCATCCAATAGCACTTCCAACTGACTGATATTGAAATTATCCTCCGTGTCAGGCTGCTTCATTGAATCGAATATGTTGAACTAAATTTGTTGATCGTTCATTCTTAACTTGATTGTTCCTTCGTAAGCATCTACCAATGTTCGTCCAGTTCTAAAAAATGGTCGTCCCAGAATAATTGGAACTTCTAAATCTGCCTCGTACTCAAGAATGATGAAGTCTGCTGGGAAAACGAACGTGTCGACCTGAACTAAGATGTCTTTAATTTTTCGAATAGGGTGAATTATCGACCTATCGGCTAGTTGAATTGTTACTATGGTAGGCCTCGCTTCACCTATTCCAAACTTTTTATAAATTGAGAGCCGCATTAAATTGATCTGGCACCTAGATCACAAAGTGCTCGCTCAATATGATTACTACCAATCTTGACCGGAATGGTAAATTGCCCAAGATCGACTTCTTTCTTTTGGATTTTATTTTGAATTATTGCACTACATTCCTCGTTTAATGCTACTACCTTGAATTCTTCGAATTTGCTCTTTTCCTTAAGTGCATCCTTCAAGAATTTCATATAGTTCGGCATTTGCCGCAGCACATCAACCAAAGGAATGTTGATATGGATTTGTTTCAAAATGTTCGTGAATTTCTCTAATTGAGACTCGTATCCCTTGAGTCTGATCCTTTGAGGGAATGGTAGCGGTGATGGTTGGTAAATAGGTAATGGTTTTGTCACATTTGTTGCTTCCTTTTCTATGGTCGGTTCTTCATCCGCGCCCTTTGCTGGTTGCTTTCCAGTTGATGGTTCCGCTAAGGCTTTTGTTCCCTGATAGTTCCTAATTTCCTCACTATCCATCAAAGGTTTCCCACTTCATAATTCAACCGCACTTACTTGCTCCTTGCCATTTCTCCTAGATCCTTCCGTATCTGACGGTAGTTACCCTAGCAGTCTATTTTAGATATCTGCTGCGATTTGGCTTAATTGCAGTTCCAGCTCCCGAAGAGTTGCTTGTTGAGTTTTCAACAAGGTTTGATGTTCCATCATGACCATGTCGTTCTTCGCTATGTAATCCTTCAATACTGAGTCTGACTGCAAAGCTTGCTGGTGGTTGCTTGTAAAGACCGGATCTAAAAATGGTCCTAAACCTGGTCCTTACTCAGCATGCATGCATATAAAACATTTAAAACAAGGTAAGCAAATGTAAATTTCTTAAAAATTAAAACATCCAAACATAACCTTGTTAAAACAGAAAAACAAGTTCCTCGCCAGTGTTTAATCAAACAATCTCAAATAGTTTAAAACACAATATGCAAAAGCTTCCTATGAACTCCATGTCCAACTACATGCTGAATCAAGTAAATAAAACATAAAATAGACAGAGTTGCGCCGGCAGCTCCCATGATCATACAGCTCCTCTGCTAGCTGTCCTGGTGCTGTCCCAAGTTACCTGGTGGAAAAACCACAGAAAATAAAGGTGAGTACAAAGGCACTCAGTAAGAATCCCCAACTGGAGTACAGTACAAAACAACGCATCGTCTAGCATCCAAGTATACAAGCAAATAGTTACCAACACAGAACCCTAGAACGAGATGTCCAAAAATCTCCTGGGCCATCGGAAGTTTCTAACTTCCGGCCAAGTGATCAGCTCAATAACTGATCTTGAACAGATATCCTCGAGAGTCTCATACCCTCAGCCAAAGTGACCGCTCAACAGCTGGTTCTGACCAGCTCTCTAAACTGGTCCTCGGACAACCGAAAGAGTACCCGATGTCTGGCTCTAGACTCAGAAAGGAAGTGGTGTACTCACAAACAATAGCCTGAGGGAGCTCTCCGCCTGGGGCCTAGCGCGTGTGCGCGCACACCGCATGCTGCTGCAAACTGCGTAAATGTGGGAGCCTAGGGACATACAATGCCAGTCTAGGTACTCATGCCTAAAGACTCGGAAGTAGTGTCACTGATCTACAGTAGTGTCACTGATCTATAGTAGTGGAGACCCTCAGCACTCGACTGTAGCAGTCTGAATACCACTGACGCCTGAAGCTAAGAACCGGCCAAGGCAGGCTTACACCGTTGGCAGGGTTCGGCTCTAGCAGGCTACAGACTAGGCTTATGCCGATGTGGTAGCTACTCCACACCCGACTGCTGGGGCTAAGGAATCTGTCCTCACAGCCCGACCGGTGTGGACACGTACGTTAGTCCACTCTCAGTCTCTAGATGATGACAACCTAACAAGTTCTATCTAAGATTCACAACACTATTTCTTAACAATCAAACATGCTTAACAATATATAAACCCTAGCATGGTACTACGAGCTTAAAAGCAGGAAATCAAGCATGATGGAAGAACAAACCTAGCATGGCACTAACATGTGAAAGAGGAAGTAAACATGCTAGTAGAAATAGATCAGCACAAAAGTTCCTATCTACTAAACATGCTCATAACAGTAAAATTAGCAAACAAAAATGCAATCAGAGAAGTCTCGCAGGGTCTACACAACCCCGGCAAGAAATTCTTACCTGGAAATATACAGAAAAACACAAGTATAAAGTGCTCATTGAGCTGCAGAACCAACAGACCTAACAAATAACAAGCACAAATTAAATACTGCTATCTAATAGCTCTAAAGCTGAAACGACTAAACACAGCAAGGCTCGGGAAGGAGTTACCCAAAAACTGAGAAGAACTGGCTCGGCAGCGAGGACTCGGTGAAGGCAAAGGTGAAGGCAAAAGAGAGCTCTCGGTAAGGCTTGCGGTGAAGCGACAGATGGCTAGGCGAAGTGCAAGGCTCGACGAAGCAAACGAGGAACCGCGAATCAATGTGGACGAAGGGCTCACTAGGGTGAAACTTCGAAGGCGAACGCTGCACAGTGGATTGACTCAAATGAGAGGACGGGCGAGGTTTTGGCGTTGTGCTTTCGTAGACTCAACTAAAAAACGAACAGGGAGACAGATCTTGATATCAAGCCACGGGAAAACAAACAGAGAGCGAGAAGAGCTCGGTGAAACGTACCTGAAGCGAACAGAGAAGAGCAGGCTATGAAGGTGATGAAACTTAGGCGATGGGTGCGCAGACGAGCGGCTGAGCAGAGGCGTGCGAGCTGATCGACGACTGGGAGATCGGCAAGGAAAAGGAAGAGAGGAAGAAGAATGTGGCTTCGGAGAATGAAGGTAAAATGTGGCTAGGTTATATGCCTCGGCCAAAAGGGAAGAGTTTAATAGGATCGTGACACGTGTCCAGAAGGGATTCCAGCTTTGAGTCCTGGCGAAGTCACATTTTTCTTTCTTTTTCCCTTTTTAACCAAAAGAGTCTCCAAACTCCATAAACAGCAACACTAGCTCCGGAAACCTGAAACCGAAGGAAAATTTGAACTCAGCAAAAACAGAAAGGTCTCGAAACCCTAGATTATTACGAGACTACCCTTAAAGGAAAAATTACCAAAATGCCCCTAGAGGCTCAAGCTGCCCTAACGGCCCAACCAAACAACTGAAAAAGTAACTAAACATACCTGGAGAACCGAAATAGAAAATTGGCCGTTACAGTATTTCCTCCTTTTAAGACTTTTGTCTCCGAAATTCCTAAGACTGAAACAACTCCGGATAATGCATCCTCATCTCGTCCTTTAACTCCCAAGTTGCTTCCTCTGCCCTCTGATTTCTCCACTAAACTTTAACCAAGTTGATCTCCCAGTTACGCAAACTCTTGCGCTCCTAAGCTAGAATCTGCACTGGCTTTTCCTCGAAGCTTAAATCCTCGTTCAGCTCTAACGGCTCAAAATTGACTACATGCGAAGGATCTGCCACATACTTTCTTAACATAGAAACGTGAAAGACACTGTGCACTGCAGCCAAAGACGGGGGCAAAGCCAAATGGTAAGCCACTAAACTAATTCTCTCAAGAATCTCGAAAGGCCCTACAAACCTGGGACTCAACTTGCCCCACTTACCAAACCTCAAGACTCCATGCATTGGTGCTACTTTTAGAAACACATGCTGGCTGACCTCAAACTCTAAATCTCTACCCCGAACATCGGCATAACTCTTCTGCCTACTCTATGCCGTCAGCATACGAGCCCTGATCTTCTGCACTGCATCGTTAGTCATCTGTAATAGCTCGGGCCCCAAAACCTGTCTGTCACCAACTTCTTCCCAAAACACTAGAGATTTGCACCGTTTACCATACAAAGCCTCAAACGGAGCCATCTGAATCATCGACTGATAGTTGTTATTGTAAGCGAACTCCATCAGATACATGTGCTGATCCCAACTGCTTGGAAAGTCCAGAACACAAGCTCTCAACATATCCTCAAGAATCTGGTTCACCCTCTCTGTGTGACAGTCCGTCTGAGAGTGAAAAGTAGTACTGAAGCTGAACTCGGTTCCCAAGCCCTTCTAGAGCACTCTCCAGAAGCGAGAAGTGAACCGAGAGTCACGATCTGAAACAACCCTCATCGGCACCCCATGGTACCGAATGATCTGATCCAAAAATAGATGTGCCCACTGCTCCACGGTGTAGTTAACTCTACCGGGGATAAAGTGTGCACTCTCAGTCAGCTTGTCTACAACAACCCAGATCTGAGTTAACCCTCTCGGTGTCCTCGGCAACCTAGAGATAAAATCCATCGAAATTTCTTCCCACTTCCACTGGGGTACACTCAACGGTTGCAACAAACCTGTCGATTTCTGTCTGGGAGCCTTCACTTGCTAACAAGTGAGACACCGGCTAACAAACTCTACAATGTCTCGCTTCATTCCCATCCACCAGAACGTCTGCTTGAGATCCTGATACATCTTGGTACCTCCTGGGTGCCAAGAAAATGGGGAGCTATGAGCCTCGATAAGCAACTCGGCTCGCAGCCCAGCGTCAGCTGGAACACACAACCGACCTCTATACCTCAAACCTCCATCTAGTGCTAAAACAAAGTCAAAATCTCTGTACTCCCAAACTCTCTCAATCATCCTACTCAACTTGGGATCACTTAGCTGGCCATCAATAATCCTTTGCTTTATCGACAGCTGAACTGTCAACTAGGCTACCCTGGTGGTAACCTCTCCCAACAACACTGCAATACCGGCTCACTCAAACTCTTTTCGCAAATGAGTATGGGAACTCAACAAAACTACGGAGTGCGACGTCTTTCTACTCAGAGCATCAGCCACAACATTGGATTTTCTCGGGTGGTACAATATCTCACAATCGTAGTCCTTAACCAACTCGAGCCACCTCCTTTGTCTCATGTTTAACTCCTTCTGAGTGAAGAAGTACTTAAGGCTTTGGTGATCTGTAAACATCTAAATTTTCTCTCCATACAAGTAGTGCCTCCAAATCTTTACAGCAAAAACCACAGCTGCCAACTCCATGTCATGAGTCAGATAATTTTTCTCGTAAGGTTTTAATTATCGGGAAGCATAGGCAATCACCTTCCCATGCTGCATCAGAACATAACCCAACCCAAACTGGGAAGCATCACTATATACTACAAAGCCACCTGTTCTCTCGGGAACTGACAACATAGGGCGGACGTCAAACTACGCTTCAAACAAGCAAAACTCTCTTGCAACTGGCGTCCCAAACAAAGTCAACACCCTTCCTGGTCAGTCTGGTAAGGGGTGCTGCCTTAGCGAAAAAGTCCTTGACAAATCTCCGGTAATAACCTGCCAGACCAAGAAAGCTGCGAATCTCTACGACTGTAGTCGGTCTGGCCCATGAACTTACTACCTCAATCTTAGCGAGGTCCACTACAATTCCATCTTTAGAAACAATATGTCCAAGGAAAGCCACTTGCTCTAACTAGAATTCACACTTGGAGAACTTAGCATACGACTGGTTTTCTCTCAGAG
>JBBMKA010005292.1:0-11720 GCA_037833695.1 Sechiopsis laciniata | reverse complement strand
TGGGAGAGCCTTTGTAAAAGGATCAGCAACATTGTCAACCGTGTTAATCTTGGTGACAACAACTTCGCCTCTATGCACTATCTCTCTGATGAGGTGGTATTTCCTCTCTATATGCTTCCCTCGTTTGTGGCTTCTAGGTTCCCTGGAGTTAGCCACAGCCCCGCTGTTATCACAATATAAAGTGATCGGCTTATCCATACCCGGAACCACTTCCAAATGTACTAAGAAGTTTTTCAACCATATTGCTTCTTTTGTTGCTTCACAAGCAACTACGTACTCAGCTTCTATAGTGGAGTCTGCGATGCATCCTTGCTTGATGCTTCTCTAAACTACAGCTGCGCCGTTGAGGGTGGACACTGAACCTGATGTGGACTTCCTAGAGTCCTTATCAGTTTGAAAATCAGATTCTTTGTACCCTGTAAGGATCAAATCCTTAGGAGCGTACACAAACATATAATTTCTTGTTCTCCTAAGATACTTGAGAATATTCTTAACGTCAATCCAGTGATCCATTCCTGGATTTGACTGATATCTGCTGACAATGCCTACCGCATAGCAAATGTCAAGTCTTGTACACAACATAGCGTACATCAAGCTCCCTACTGCCTAAGTGTAGGATATCCGTCTCATTTCCTTAACTTCTTGAGGTGACTTAGGACTATTATCCTTAGACAATGAGATTCCATGCCTAAAAGGTAATGACATTTCTTAGAATCCCTCATCGCATACCTGACAAGCATCTTGTCAATATACGACGCCTGAGACAAGACTAGTGTTCTCTTGCACCGATCCCTTATTATCTAGATCCCAATGACATACGAAGCGTCACCCAAATCCTTCATCTAGAATTGGTTAGCTAGCCACTACTTGATATCAGTCAATACTCTTACATCATTTCCAATGAGTAAGATGTCATCTACATATAATAATATGAATACTATTTTATTGTCATTGATTTTCTTGTAAACACAAGGCTCATCAATGTTCTACTCAAAACCATATGATTTGATTACATCATCAAATCTCTTGTTTCAAGACCTGGACGCTTGTTTCAATCCATAAATGGATTTAACAAGTTTGCAATCTTTTTTCTCTTGTCCTTTGGACTCAAACCCCTCTAGTTGGTTCATGTAGACATCATCATCAAGATTGTCATTTAAGAATGCAGTATTGACATCCATCTGCCATATCTCATAGTCATAATATGAGGCAATGGATAAGAGGATCCTTATAGACTTTAACATCGCAATAGGGGAGAAGGTTTCTTCATAATCCACTTCTTCTCTTTGAGTGAAGCTCTTTGCTACAAGTCTAGCTTTGAAGGTTTACACCTTCCCATCTACACCCATTTTCTCTTGTAGATCCACTTGCACCCAATAGGCCTTACATCCTTTGGTGCAGCTACGAGTGACCTGACTAAATTGAAGTACATCACTCCATTTCGAGGTTCATGGCTTTTATCCATTCTTCTCGGTCAATATCCTCCATTTCCTTTCTAAAAGACTGAGGATCTTCAACATTATCCTGAATAACGTTGTGTGTCTCCAAGACACCTACATCAAGGTAGACGTCTTTCTTGACTGAGTGGGATTTGTATGTCAAATCCCAAGGATTCATCAACTATTCTAGTTGATGAGTTTTCAGTATCCAATGCTGGTGAGTTGTCAACAACCCTTGTGATACGATCCTGAGACCTTTGAAGGTCTACTCGAGACGAAGCGAGAAGACAAAATAGTTTATTAGTATTTAATATTATTTGCTAAGTGTTTTATGAATTATATTAGCCTTTTATGCTTTATTAGATATTATTACTAAATTAGGTTATTTCTTAGGTTTACTATAAATAGGATAAGTTAGGTCATTATTTCTCATTCAAGCAATTGTTGTCTTTTGTTCTTTGGCTCTAAGGGAGATCCTCTCTAGAGATTTATCAATAATATTGTGGTAGATTCTATCACTTTGGTATCAGAGCCGTTTATCGATCTAGGAATGGTTACTACTAAGATGGAAATAAGGATGCAAGAATGTGAAGAAGGAGCGGCCGACTTGGCAATGAAGTTACAGAAAATGAATGCAAAGATGGAATTGATGGAGGAACGATTAGGATAAAAGATGGATTTACAGGATTCGAAGTTCGATATGATAAATTGGAACTGAGAATAGTAGGTAGAGAAGGATCGGTGATTGATAGGAGACTACGGAAGCTTGAGATGCCGGTGTTCAAGGGACTTACCGATGAAGATCCAGACGGATGGCTGTATTGCGTGGAATGATATTTCTAGATAAACCAATTGGTAGGACAAGAACGAGTTGATGCTGCAGCATTGTGTATGGAAGGTGAGGCTTTGGAATGGCTACAATATGAAGAAGACCGAGCCCCGATCGCTTCTTGGGAAAAATTTTGAGAACTATTGTTGCACCATTTTTAAACGACTATTAGTGACAACAGGTACGCCAATTTGATGAGTTTACAACAGGTTAGAACTGTTAAAGAGTATCGGCGGCTGTTTGAGAAGTATGCAAAAGGAATGCACGATATTAGTGCAAGTGCGTTAGAAGGGAAATGAAAGAGCAGGTTGAAGGAAGAAATTCGAAGTGAGATGAGGAAACTGCGACCAATTGGGATTCAGGATAAGAAATTTATGGCACAAGTAATTGAGGATGACCTTGCTTTTTGGGGTCGAGCGAAAGAAGTTGGTACGTCATTAGTAGCTAAGCCGAGTACAGGATCAAGTTTTACAAGTGTGCGGGGAGTAGGAAGTTCGAATTTGAGAACTATAGCTCTCACTCCAAATAGACCTGTGACAGCAAGCACAACCACTAGGATAAAGGACTGTATTTTCGTTGTGATGAAAAATTTGTTCTAGGACATCGATGTAAGAAGAAGAAGCTCCAAGCTTTGGAGATACTAGTAGTACGCGATGCGATTAATTACATCGACACCCACGAAAATGACTGTACACATGATGAGGCGGACACATATGAGAATATTGAGGACACGGAGGATACACGAGATTTAGCAGCGTTATCCTTAAACTCAATGGCTGGTTTGAACTTACCGAAGACGTTAAAAGTCACAGGGTTGATTCAGGGTCGCGGTAGTAGTCCTTATCGACAAAGGGGCCACACATAATTTCATATCTGATGTGATTGTGGCTAAGTTAAAGCTACCGGTGGAACCTTCGAATGATTATGGCATTATATTGGGGACAGGCGATTCAGTGAGGACAGCTGGAATTTACAAAAATATAGAACTGCATTTGGCTGAACTAAAAATAGTGAACAATTTACTACCTTTGCCTCTAGGAAGTGCAGATGTGATTCTAGGAGTAGCTTGGCTGGAGACTTTGGGGAAGATTGAATTTAACTCTCGTTCGCTGCACATGCGATTTATGTTAGGCTCTTGGCAGGCCGAGTTACAAGGGGATCCGCCTTTGGTTAAGGCCCAGGTTTCATTAAAGTCCATGATGAAATCATTACGACCCGGGGACCAGGGACTCTTAGTGGAGTTGAACATGTTTGACGCATCAGTGCCCGAAAGTATACAGCCGAATGTTTTTCCTGATATATCTCAGGTACCCCGTGAACTACACTCTTTAATTGAATCAAGTTCACCCATTTTTTAGTCCTTGATAGATTTACCACCGCAAAGAAATTGTGACCATTCTATTGAGTTGATGGCGGGTAAGGATTCAGTGAACGTGCGGCCGTATCGGTACCCATAATACCAAAAGAATGAGATTGAAAAGTTGGTACGAGAAATGCTGTTGGCCGGGGTAATTTGCCCTAGCACGAGATCATTTTCGAGTTCTGTGTTCCTGGTAAAAAAGAAGGATGGAAGTTGGCATTTTTATGTCGACTATCGGGCTTTGAATTAAGTTACAGTGCCTGATAAGTTTCCAATACCGCTTATGGATGAGCTTCAAGATGAACTTCATGGAGCGACGATTTTTTCTAAAATCGATTTCAAGACAGGTTACCATCAGATCCATGTTAAGCCGACTGATGTGTCCAAAACAGCTTTCAGGACTCATGAGGGCCATTATGAGTTTATGGTCATGCTTTTTGGTTTGTGGAATGCTTCTGCAACCTTCCAATCCGTGATGAATGAGATTTTGCGGCCATACCTACGTAAGTTTGTGCTAGTATTTTTTGATGATATCCTCATTTACAGCATGACCATTCAGGAACACAAGGAGCATCTGGCTCAGGTCTTTGAGGTATTACAGACCCATGCATTTGTCACCAATGCTAAGAAATGCCAGTTTGGGTTACACCGCATTGAGTATTTAGGGCATTTCATATTTGCTGAGGGTGTGTCAGATGACCCAGCGAAGATTGACGTGATGATTTTTTGGCCAAGTCCTAAAAATATTAAGGACTTAAGGGGATTCCTCAGGCTGACGGGTTACTATCGTCGGTTTGTAGCTAACTATGGGTCTATGGCTTTCCCTTTGACTTAGTTACTGAAGAAAGAAAAGTTTGAATGGGGACCAGTTGCGGAAGACTGTTTTCAGAGGATGTCACATGCTATGAACAGTGTTCCCATTCTACGATTACCAGATTTTGACCAAGTATTTGTGGTGGAAACTGATGCTTCCAGGATTGGGGTGGGCGCTGTGTTGATGCAACAGGGACAGTTGTTGGAGTACTTTAGCAAGGCTTTTCCAATCACTCATCGCGTGAAACTTGTCTATGAGCAAGAGTTAATGGCAATTGTGTTCGTCGTTTAGCATTGGCGGACTTATTTGTTGGGACACCATTTTGTTGTGCGTACTAACCAGAAGAGCCTTAAGTTTCTACTTGAACAGGGTGTAGTGCACGGTGATTATCAGCGTTGGATTGCTAAACTTATGGGATATGATTTCAGTATAGAGTACAAGAAATGACTCGAGAACCAAGCGGCTGATGCTCTCTCCCGGGTGCCTTCGACTTGTGAATTCAGAATGTTGAGCTTCGTGGCTGGGATTAACACAGCAGGTTAAGGAAGACGAGAAGCTCTTGGCTATCTATAAGACTTTGACAGCTGGTAGTGTGGGTTCACCTGGTTACTCAGTAGTTGGTGATGTGTTGCTTTACCGAGGCAGACTTGTGTTACCCGTGACATCTCCGACGATTCCATTGTTATTGCTTGAGTTCCACGGAAAAGCTATCGGGGGGCATTTTGGAGTCCTTAAAACTTATCAGCGGCTAGCTAAGAAAGTGTACTGGCAAGGAATGAAGACCGATGTATGAACGTTTGTGGCCGAGTGTTCGATTTGTGTACAAGCCCAACACCTATCATTATCTCCAATTAGTCTGTTACAGCCGTTACCGATTCCTGAGAGGATTTAGGAGGACATTTCAATGGATTTTGTGGAGGGACTGTCGCGTTCGGACGGTTATGGCACTATTTTAGTGGTGGTTGATAGGCTCTCTAAGTACGCTCATTTCATTCCCCTTCGACACCCCTTTACGTCATTGGCGGTGTCAAAGATCTTTATAAGGGAGGTGGTTCGCCTGCATAGGATTTCCAAGAGTATTGTGTCAGATCGTGATAAAATCTTTACTAGCTTGCTGTGGAAAGAAATATTTAAGGCTTTCGGGATGAAGCTTCGCCGTAGCACTACCTATCATCCACAGACGGATGGCCAAACCATGGTCGTGAACCGTTGTTTGGAATCTTACCTACGTTGTTTTATGATGACTCAACCAAAGGCATGGTATCAGTGGTTGTCTTGGGCTGAGTTCAGCTTTAATACGTCATTTCATTAGTCTACGGGCATGACACCCTTCGAGATTGTGTATGGTCGTTCCCCGCCACCAATTTTGGGTTATGATTATGCAGTTAGTTCGGTTGCTATTGTTGACTCCTTGATGTTAGATCAGGATCGGGTGTTGGAGGCCCTGAAAACTAATTTATTGCACGCGCAACAGTCTATGTCGGATTGGGCAAATGTCAAACACCGAGATATTCAGTTTGCTGTTGATGATTTGGTTTATATTAAGCTCAGACCTTACTGCCAATCTTCGTTGGTGAAATTTAAACATCCCAAGCTAGCACCGAGATTCATTGGGCCATATCGTGTTCTAGCACGGGTGGGGCCAGTTGCGTATCGATTGGAGTTACCTCAGACTGTGAAGATTCATCCGATTTTTTATATTTCTGTACTGCGAAAAGCAGTGGGATCTTCGGTACTAGCTTTGCCCACACCGTCTAGAATGGGGGATGATTTGTGAGTTGTGGTTTGTCCTAAGGCTGTATTGGGTATCCGTGAGGACCCGCTTGAGGGAAGCTAGCGTCAGATTTTGGTTCAGTGGTAGGGTTCCACATCAGCCGATGCTACGTGGGAGTCTGTAACTGATTTAGAGTTGCAATTTTCTAATTTTCACCTTGAGGACAAGGTGGCTCTTTGGGGAGGAAACATTGATACGATCTCGAGACCTCTGAAGGTCTACTCGAGGCGAAGCGAGAAGACAAAATAGTTTATTAGTATTTAATATTATTTGCTAAGTGTTTTATGAATTATATTAGCCTTTTATGCTTTATTATAGATTATTACTAAATTAGGTTATTTCCTTAGGTTTACTATAAATAGGATAAGTTAGGTCATTATTTCTCATTCAAGCAATTGTTGTCTTTTGTTCTCTGGCTCTAAGGGAGATCCTCTCTAAAGATTTATCAATAATATTGTGGTAGATTCTATCACCTTGTTGACCCTCCTACAACAACACTTGTTGTAGGATTTGTAGTATCATTGGAAGATAAATCTTTCAACATTACTGTCGATCGAAGTTTATGGTCTCTAACATAATCCTCTTCTAAAAATGTTACATTTTTCGATACAAACACCTTATTTTCATCTGGGTTATAAAAGTAACCCTCTTTTGTTTCCTTGGGGTATCCTACAAATAGGCATAACTTTGAACATGGTTCTAATTTCTTCGGACTTGTAGTCAACACATAGGCCGGACATCTCCAAATCCTAAAGTGACGTAAACTACCTTTATGTCCCCTCCACAACTCATAGGGTGTCTCCAAGACACTCTTTGTGGGTACCATATTCAAAATGTATAGTGCAGTCTTTAATGCCTATCCCCAAAACGATATCGGCATTTGAACAAAGCTCATCATCGACCGAACAATTTCTAAAAGGGTTCTATTACTCTTCTCCGAAACACCATTTTGCTAGGTTTTTCAGGCGCTGAGAATTGGGACGTTATTCCATGTTCTACCAAGTAGTTTTGAAATTCTAGGTCCATATAATCTCCACCACGATCTGATCGCAATGTCTTAATCCTTTCATCTAATAGGTTCTCAACCTCAGCCTTAAACTCTTTAAATTTTTCAAGAGTCTCCCACTTGTGCTACATTAGATGAATATGCCCATATCTAGAGTTGTCATCTGTAAAGGATGCAAAGTACTCATACCCCCCCGACCTTTAACATTCATCGGACCGCATAGGTCTGAATGTATAAGTTCTAAGGGTTGATTGGCTCTAGCTCCCTTTGTTGTAAAGGGTCTTTTGGTCATCTTGCCTTCTATGCAAGATTCACATACAGGTAAAGTGTTCATCTCTAACCCAATTAGAGAACCACTTTTTACTAACCTTTCAATCCTATTGAAATTTATGTGACCTAACCTTAGATGCCAAAGATATGTATTCGATTCAGGAGAAATTCTCTGCCATTTGCTTATTTTACTATTTTTTGTTTTAAATAATTCAATATTTAGAAGTGTCTTACAAACCCTAGGTTTGAGCATATACAAGTTATTTTCGTTAATTGCAAAACAAAGCTCCAAGCCATTCTTTGAAAAAAAAAATTAAATTTCCATTAAAATTTATTAAATGAAATTGTTCTACAAGGCAAGAAACTGAAACTAGGTTTCTCTTAATCCGAGGAACCAACAACACATTCTCTAACAATAAAAAAGAATTGCTGAAAAATAACTTGACACTTCCAACAGCGGTTGCCGAAACAACTTCACCGGTCCCCACCTTTAAGGTTATCTGCCTAGGTTCTAACTACTCCCAAGAGTCAATTCCTAGAAATGTAGAACAAATGTGATTAAGTGGTGCCCGAATCTAATATCCAACCATTGGATGATTCTTCCACGAAACAAGACTCTAGAACCAGTAAACGGGATTTACCTTCTTTATCTTTTTTCATTCCTTTGTCCTCAAGACAAGTCCTTTTCCAATGACCAAGCTTTTGAAAATGGAAACATTCTCCATCATTCTCGGCCTTGACTTTCCTTGGAGCATTATGCTTATTCTTGCTCCCACAAATCTTCTTCTTCTTTGAGAACTTTGCCTTGAAGTTCCGACCTTTAGGCTTGGTCATTAAACCCGTGGTTTCAGAACTCTTATTATTGGTGACAACATTTGCCTTCCACTCTTTGTCCTTGACTTTCATCATGGACTCGAAGGTTTGAAGTCCATTAAGAAGAGTAGTGGGGTTAAAGGCAATCTTGTTCATAACAAATATTGCTATTAAATTGTAAGAAGTTACTTGGTAGCATCTCAAGAATAAAGTTTACCTTACTAGCTTTGTCTATTATGACCCAGAGAGCATCATGCTTTACCTAAGACGACGACTGCCCAAAAATTTCATAAATGGCTTTCATCGTCTCTAAAGCAGTTACAATGTTTTCCAGTTTCTTGGTTAGAATGTCTGAGACACTTGCCAAGATATAGACCCTTACCTTTTCGTTAGCATTATGCCAACGATCATCCACCTCACGAACATTTCGTGCCACGTTAGGTGGCATTGCCAGAGGACATTCTTCCGTGAGAACAAACTTCTTGTCATCGACTACAAGAATCATGTTGATATTGTTTTTCCATGTAGTATTTTTCTCTTGTTAATTTGTCAATTGACATAATCGAGATAAGTGATTTAGGCATTGTGCCGAAATAAAAAAAGGAACATTTCAGTTTGATTGCGATTTAAAAACGTCATTCATAGGTTTTGGCATAAAAATGATTTAAAAACTTTCAAAATTAAAACAACAGGTAACCCTACAATTGTTTAATGTTAATGTCATGGTACAACTACAAAGGTTTAAAGTAAGTGCCGTCGAATGATAAGTCAAGTACTCCTCCCTAGCGTGAGACTCTTCTCAACTAGAAACTCAATACCGGGATAACTCTTATCCCTATGGTTCCAGCTACCATTTTTTGATCTAGGACTTGGCTAACTCATTAACTAATTCCTTGATAGTGTAGCCCATCAATTCGAACATGTTAATCTCTCTCAATAAGTGTCGTTGAATGATAAGTCAAGTACCGATCGAGATCGCAGTCCTAACCCTTTCAGGAAACTCGCTCTGATATTGATCTTAGTGAACACACACCGAGGGGGGTCGACTCAAACTGTCGATACGTAGCCCCACTGGGATCTTACGATGCAAGTTCTTGATGGAGATCGTAGGATCAGTTGATACCGATCCTTCTCCCACTATCTATTTTTGAATAGGGTTCCTTCCCACTCAAATAAACTAGGCTAATCTTGTTTATCCAAGTCCCAATCTTTTACCTATCTTGATTAGATTGATTTTTAAAGTGAATTGCCAAGTTTTTACTCTAAAACTAATCACATTATTTAAGCCTGCACAAAATGATCTATAATTCTTAGTCGTTTCAACACCCAAGTCACATTCCCAGGTAAAGGTGTTCCGTAAACCGTCATCTTAAATACCTCTATCCTTCAGCAGAACCTTCCTTAGGCAGGGTTCCCTTCTAACCAATCCTTATAGAATCAGATTGCTCTTTAATTAATCCTACTAACTAAAGATTTAAGTGATAGCAATTAATCCTATTAATTCTACCAGCTTTTATGGATTATTAGGCTCTACCCCTTTTAAAACCATTTTAAAAGAATATATTCATTTTTGTAGTAGATTTAAAATGAATATTGTTTAGTTCTATTTTGAAAAACCAATTTTCAAATATATATAATCCATACATTCAACATAATTAATAAATAAACAACCATTATTTATTTTAAGATCTACATGCTAAACAATCCTAAATATGGAATCCAATTCCAAAAAAAAAAAAAAAAAAAAAAAAAATCTAATATATTTAATACACATTTAGGATGCATGAATCTTTTTAACTTATGGTGGGATTTTAAATTTGTATGGCATACTTTATGCAACAACCAAGACATGCAAATAAGTAACATATAATTTAAACAGTTAATGACCGATTTGATGTTTGGCATATTTCTAGGAAATTTAAATTGCGACATAAGCTAAGAAATTCTCCAAGAATAATCTTTGTCTTCACTTCTAGATCTTTTGGAAACTTTGACCGACAAGAAAAAATCTCTTTAAATATTTTCCAAATATTTTCCAAAAATATTTCAATATTTAAATGATTTTCCACAAATCTCTTTGGGTAGGAGCATGCATTTAGAGCGGCGGAAGCGAGTGAATAATAAAAATTTCACAGTAGTTAATCCAATTAATTATCTTTGATTTATCAAATTAATCTAAATGCAATACCCTAGGTGATTGACATGTTATTGAAAAAGAATACTTACATTGACTGTCGCCTCTGATCTAATCTGGCGGGTTTTTATGTTGAGTAGGATCAATTATTCCTCATGGAAAAACTTGAACGATCTCCTCCGCTCTTCAAGGTTATGTCTTCTTTGCTACCACTGAGTGCTTGGTAGGAAGCCTTTAGAGAAGAAAGCTAGAAATTTTGTCAGAATAGTCTGACTATGAGGAAAAAATAGATCTCAGCTTTCAGAGAGGTTTTTTAACTTATGAGAAAGGTTACTCTGAAAGTGAGTGAGATGCGTATGAAAGCCTCCAAGACTTCCTATTTATAGTGGAGTGATGAAGGCTCCTACTTAGAGCTTTTCGATGTGGGACAAAACATTATGCATTTTTCCCATTTGATTTTGACCATTTAATTTTGGAAAAAAATCCATATTTTATTTTATTTATTTTAATTGATATTTATCCAATAAATTTCAATTCTATAATATATTCAATATATTATAAATAAATAAATATCTAATTAATATATCCAATATATTAATTCTCTACTTTAATAATTATCCAATAATTATTAACCCAATTAATATGTTCAACATATTAATCAATATTCTCCATTTAATAATTATCCAATAATTATTAAACCAATTGATATGTCCAACATATTAATTTATTGTGATCTTTTAATTAAATAATTATTCAATAATTATTTATAATTAATTTATCAAATAAAATAATTTCTCCTTGTTAATATTTATTCAATAAATACTAAATTAATATATCCAATATATTAGTTTGCAAGTTTAATAATTTAAACTTTACACTCCTATTAATTATGTCCCACATAATTCATATGTAAATTTTAACTCTTCAAACTCACTCTCTAATAAAAAAGTGTACCAGCAAGTATGAGCTAGCCCGAGGACCGGTGGGCCTATAGGTTGAAAGCTACAACGACCCGAGATTCGATCCCTATTCGTTAACATCAGGCTTATTCCATTAAAGGCCTGTGCTGAACTCTTTTGCACTATAGGAAAAGTTAACGTCCACAGATATAATTGGTCATCTGTTATATGATCCTTCACGAGCTTGTTCGTAATTCACAGCTGGAACAAGAAATCCATTCTACCCCTGTGATTACATCTTTCTTCTTAAGCGCCATTGATTCCTCTAATGAACAAGTGTTTATAGTCCAACTATAAATCAATGTCCTCTCGGGCCAATGAG
>JBBMKA010005291.1:0-11721 GCA_037833695.1 Sechiopsis laciniata | reverse complement strand
ACGTTCAGGCGCAGCAAGGCGAGCGCTTCAGTGAAGTCGGTCGCCCCAGTGGTGTGCAAGGCGAGCACTCCCCAGGTTGCATCGCCTCTCGCCATAGGCGAGCGCCTGGGGTCGCCTTGAAATCACTGCTATTTATAAACCCTAGCCTCTAACTTACTCCCTAAGTAATTGCTAACATACCCCTATATTATTCCTTAATACACTAAGGCTCAGAACGTATCAATATCCGCCCCTTTAAAGCACCTTGTACTAAAGGTTGGCATACACAAGAAAAACAAAAAATAGAAACATAAAAATGAAAACTCAGATTTCTTTTTCCTTTTTTCCGGTGGCCGGAGCGAGGCTGTCGTTGGCAGAGGTGGCTGAAAGTGGCCGGAGTGACGACGGCAGTGGTCGAAACTATGGTGGCTGGCGGTGTTGACGGTGGCTCAATCTTCTCAAGTCAAATCCACAATTACAAACGCTTAAACCCCACCATTCTACAAATGGGCCTAAAACAGTTGAAATTGAGCTCGTTAGTAACATAGCCCAAGGCAGCCTACAACAGCCCTTTAACACCCTATTCAACATCAAAGAAACCCTAGTCGTCACATAAAATTCCTCCACTATTTGAAATTCAACTTCTTTTTTTCTCCTTTTCTTCTCTTCCACAACAGTGATGAACTTTTTTTTTTCTTTTCCTTCCAATTGTACAACACGGCACACAGAACCCTGGGTGCCGCTTTCCCGATTGTGCCTTTCCTTGACTCCATCATCATCCTCATCGGAGTTTGTTGCTGAAGTTGATCTCTCTCTCCTATCCTTGCGTTGACGTCGATCTCGATCTTTCACCATCGCTCGCAGTTGTCAACATTGGCAAAAACATCACCCTTCGTCTTCATCTCTGCCCTCCATGGTTTCTTATCAGATGCTCGCAACCATGTTTTCTTCTTTGATTTTCGTCGACCCTTCTCCTTATTTTTTTCGTGTTTTTCTTTTGAACATTCTCTTTGATTTTTGCTCACTGTTTTCTTTTTTTTTTTTTTGCACTTTTTTCTGATCTCCGAATCTGTATTCTTCACCTCCTCCAATTGTTTCAATAAACTTTCTTCCATTCTTAGTTTGGCAGCCTCTCTCTCGACTTTTCTTCATTCTTCTTTTTCCCTACTCTCGGCCTTTTTTCGTTCGTCCTCTTCTCTAAGTAGCCTCCATTCTTCTCTCCAAGACTTGATCAACTCTAGGAGCCCTTCACAAACAAACTGAAAATCACTTGCATCCATGGCCAGAATCGAACTGCTCTGATACCAATTGATAAGATCCAAGATCTATATTATATCAAAAGGAAAAGAACTACACGATAAACCAAGATTTAATAGGTCTTGAAACCTCCGATTCTTGAGAACCGCTCTCAAGCCCTAATACCAAAATGGTTACAATATATTTGATACCTTTCTCCTCCCCTACTACCTCTATTTATAAACCCTAGCCTCTAACTTAGTCCCCAAGTAATTGCTAACATACTCCTATATTATTCCTTAATACTCTAAGGCCCAGAACATAATAACATATCACACTCGTATATGTAAAATACAAACAAAGAATAAGGAAGTATGATCTACATCATGTAAGATTATAATACAGCAGGCATGTGAAAGAAAATTTATTTGAGAAGGGTCTCATAGAAAGGATAAACCCTACACCACGCCACTTCACCACTTTCCCTTCTTACAATGTTAATTTAGTCATTCAAAATTGAAACCAAAACTAAACAGATTATAAAGGAAAAGAAAAAAGAAATGTAGGAAGTTCGGTAAGCAGATTTGTTGACAGAGAACAACAACCGGCCAGTAAACTTCTCTCATCTACTTTAGCTACAGCCTCTTTGGCAGGTCAAGAACAAGGATATCAATTATTTTCCACACCCTTCTCTTGGTACATGTAGCCTTATACCCAAGCAACCAATTGGTGATGAGAAAAGTACTCCTCTCAAGATGACGTCTCAATTGGGTTTCACCAATCTTGAATCGGATTTCAATTTCATTTTATTGGACCGAATATCCATTTGGGTTTAATCCATTTCAGTTTAATGTGAGTGGACAACAAGAAACCTAGGAAGAATCTCCACATTTGTATGATATGGTCTATTTTAGGAATAAGTACCTCTTATTTAAAGAACGTGGGATTACACTTTTGATTGTATTTCCAATACAAATGAACGCAAGAAAATAAAAAGAACGATAAAGATACCAAACATAAACAAAATCATCTCCTTACAACTGTTAATGATTGAAGAGTACCTTATCCTCAGCTAAAAGCGGAAGATGAAGAAGGATTTCAAGCGGCTCTGCATCAGCTGCCATGACAACAAACTCAGAGATACCTCTGTTCAGCGTCTTGGTCGCTGAAAAAGACACAAAAACCAAAGAGTCATCACAATGAACTTTACAAAACAAAAACATATCGCATCCGTGTGCCTTGAAACGCTACCTTCATTGGCACCCTTCTTGATCTGCTTGTAGTTAGCAGCTTGTTGAACAAGATCAAGAATGGTGATAGTGAGTTGCGCGTCGGCCAACGGGTAAGCCTTGGGATTCACTTTCTCTGCAGCCTGTGGCCATTTACAAGAAGTTCACAACACAAATACGTAAATTCACAATCGAAATCAATCAATGATAGTACTTAGAAATTACAGAGTAAGACAAGAAAGAGAGAGAGTACCATTGTTAGTGGGAAGATTAAGCTCCGCAGAGATGGAGATTCTTGAGGACTGTGGAGGGGGGAGGCGAGAATTTTGAATTAGGGTTTAAGAACGGAAATAGAGACCTAGGTTTTTCTGCTATAGTGGCCGTCTTAATTTAATCGTATTCAAATTTTGTTTCAAATCCGTCTATACATTTTCAATATATTTTGGGAGAATATCAATTACCATAAACTTGTAACATCTTCAAATTTCATTATTATTGAAATACAACTCGAATAACAATAACTATTGTTTTCATAATAATCTTAGTCAGAAAGATAATTATTATTATTGATTGGTGTCCGGTTGATTTTAATGTTTGGTGTAATCTAGTTCAATACTCCGATTATAGAATGTATTTTTTTATATAGGGTTTATAATTTATTTCCCCTAATTTGAACTCAAAATATATATATTATTATTATGAAAAATTACTTTTTTAGTCTTTAGGTTTGAATCTGGATTCATTTTGATTCATGTGTTTCAAAATTGAACCGTTTTACTCATGGCATTTCAATAATACTTACTTTTAGTTTTTGTGTATTTTTTTCTTTTTTTGTTTACTTTTGTACTTATTTTCTTTACAAAATTAAATTCATGTGAAACCTAAAATAATCACTTTATCAATTGATTGATATTTAAAATTACTCTAATAATTGCTTTAGTCAACATTGTGTTATGTAACTATTGATTTTTGTTATCTCATGGACTGAAAGTGAGCATTATTGAAATATTATAGGTAAAAGTATTCAATTTTAAAATATATGAACCAAATTGAAACTAGATCTCAAACCTAAAGACTAAAAATGTATTTTTCTCTAATTATTATCATAATAATAATCTTAGGAGTGGTCGAGTGACGGGCAACTCTCGGACACTCTGTATCTTCAAAAAAAGTGGTAACACTTTCCAGCCTCATTTTGAATTTTATCTACTAAAGCAAGTTTAGTAAAAGTTTTGGTTTTGGTCACATCTTTTTTTAAGAAAAGCAAATTGATAAAGGAATTCCTTTTAAAGGGATGAACAATGGTGTCTCTACTCCTCTATGGTACTAAAAATCTCCTCTTTTCCTTTGGTGGTTACAATTACAAGACGCCCGTATGCATTATGTCAAATGGTTTGACCTCTATTGTTCATAAAAAAACCAACTTTTGTGGCGTTGAAATTTATGAGTTTGTCTTTTGTGTCGAGTTCTTTCATTTTCATTTGTAATGAGGTCGACTTGCAAGGTGTTGATGTCGCTTTTAAAATTTTTCTACATCTTTGATTCCCTTAGTTTTAGTCGATCTCGATCCGAGTTGTGGATCGAAATCAAAATAATTTTAAGGTTATGTTTTTTTTTTGTCGTTTTCTTTTGTTGGAAGTGGGTATACATGTTTTCTCTTTATTATTAATGAATGGACTAGATTTCAAAAAATAAAAATAAACACACACACAAAGTGAAGAGAAGCATTTTAAAAAAAACAACACAAAGAGAAGAGAATCATTACAATAATCTTCAATTCTCATTATCTCATACTAATACTTACAAAATAATAAGGTAGTAGTTTTTACTCTCTAGAAGAGGAAAATGTTCGACTTTGGGATTTATGTTTTTATCAAACAATACAACATGTGAGATTATGGATTTATGTTCTTACCAAATTATTTATTTAAAAAAAAAAAGAAAGAAAAGAACTCAAAATGATAGGGATTAAATTTATCTATGTCAATGTTGTGCATTAATAAACAAAACCATAGTCACATCATTCGTAAAAAAAAAAAAATAACAATTAGAACCAAAATTATTATCTAATAAAACTTATAAACTAATTTATCAAAAAAAAAAAAAAAAAAACTTATAAACTAAACCATAAATAATTTAATAGTAAAAACGATATTAAGAAATAGAAGGCTTATGAATTCAATCATAAATATTTATCTCGAAACTAATTTCTTACAAACTTTCTTAACAAAAAACTATTATTATTATTAAGTAACCTTTGACTTATTTATAAAGAAAAACTAATTATTAGCAATTTTTAATACAAATATAAACAAAAGTTTAAAAGTAGTGGTGGAATTAAAATGAAATTTAAAGCAAACAACTATAATAAAAGATTTTTTTATTTTTTTTGGTGTAATTTAGTTTGTTTCAAGTAATCAAAACAAGTCTAAATGGTTTTTAAGAAATCATAAAATTATGGGAACTTTTCATGTAAGGCAAAAAAAAATAAAAAATCATATATAATAAAATTTTGAAAATATTTCATATATAACAAAAATTGGATCAGTTCCTATATAATGACTAAAATACACACGCTTCACTAAATTCAGTTGATAATCTTTAATCACTTCAATTAATAGTCTTCAATTTGTTGAACTGTTCAATTAATAACTTTCAATTCATTGAATTGATAGCTTTCAATTAATTTAACTAATAATCAATTCAATTGAGTTAACAATCAATTGATAGCTTTCAATTAGATTGAAAACTATTAGTAAAATTGAAATAAAACATCAAATTTGAGACCTTTTATGGACTATTCTGGTATTCTCATGTTGCCTTTTTTTTTTTTAAAGTTTGAAAATGGGTGCCGTAGAAAATTGTATAAGCTTTTCTAAACTAATAAAAAGAGTACAACTTACATCTTCGTTCATTGTCCAAATCCATGAAGAAGGAAGTAGGAGAAAAGCCATGAAACCACTTTGTATTTACTATTGCATTCTATATATAAATGCCTCAAACTCACTGATTTGGAAAAGCAACCTAAGCAGCAAATCAAACTTCCCAATTCAAATCCACCTAATTTGCCAATTTCTCCTCCCCTTTCTTATTTCAATTCAATTTTCAGTCAATGGACCTTGGTTTCTTCCAAATTTGGGATTCAATTCGCCATTTGGAATTAATTATTCTAATGGTTTCCGATTGCAGCTGAAAGAGGATCTTCTTCTTCGAGTAGTCTTGATTTTGATAACGCTTTGAGTATCATCATCGTCTATAGAAACCCATTGGTGTTGTTTTTCGATTTGATTGCCAAGCAGGTCTCCTTGGCACTCAATCTCGCAGAAGTTGTCGACAATGGAATTGATCTCGAAGATGTAAGTTGTACTATTTTGGCCCTCCATGGGTCGAATCAGCCCGTCATTTTTTTGTTTTGAGGATGAACAAAGGGGAAGGATACAATAAAAGGAGAGACGGAAGGGTAAAATGGAAGTTCTAAAAAATGTAAGCAAAATCTACCATAATTATAATATGTGACCTAAACATTGCCATCCGTAACAATTTTCCTAAAATTATAAAGATTTGCGCACTTTCAAATAAGCCAGTGCTGCAAGTTTGACCAACGAGAGTTCCTGTCGAAGATACTACAGCAGAAAATTAGTCTTACATTCAACAAGATTTATACTATATGTTCATGGCCATTTCGAATCCTCCATCTCAATTATATTTTAAACTAAAAAAATAGTCATGCAAGGTATTTCTCAATGAAGTTCTTCAGTTTTATTCCAACAATTTACTTTTAACAATTGATGTAAACCACACAAATATTGCAAAAAAAAAAAAAAAAAAAAAAAAAAAACGAACTAACATAGGTAGAAAGTTGAGACAGTAAAAATTATATCAACACAACACATTAGTATAAATTGATACTATAAAATTTATCACACTACCTAAGTTTCGAGTCCCAAATACTACTCAACCATCTAATCTTGACAAGGCATCCTTGTCTGATGGTAACTTCAGAAGCGAAGCAGAAGCGAAACATTTGAAATAAAAGCCTCACATTTTTCACATTAGTTGAGTTAATGGCAGATAAAACAACCTTCCCCTGCAGTTGCAACATAACAATAGAAGCTATAAGCTATCTGCATAAGAGAGATATGTTGAGTGTTACTAATAATTTACCAAATATCAAATGAAAAATAAAAATTCATAGTTAAATTATACAAACAAGAGAACAACGAACACATATCTCAAGACTCAAATCCAAAAAGTTAACATAGGAGTCCCATGTTTAACATGAAGAGTAGCCAAAACAAGCATAGCTCAAGTGACATTATGTACGACCTAATAACTGAAACCCAACCTTTAAATCCCTGCAGAACAACTCAACAACAAATATGCAAATAATGCAGATTTCCATTCATATGCATCAATTTCATTGATGATGATCTAGAGTATTTTGTACGTATTAATGTTGTTTATGCCCGATCTAAGGAAATGTGCAGGTCACAAAAACCAACAAAAGAAAAATTTAAACTGCCATTCAACATTGAAACGAGACGATTAAATCAGCTCATTCACCAGATTACCACCATGGTAATATAGAAAGCTTCTATTCCCATGTAGTCCAATTAAATCATTCAAAAGATACCCGGACACATACAAATATCGTTTATTAAGTCAAGTACTAGCATAAGAAATGAATACTGTCACAAAGCATATTGCACACCTCATTGGAGTAAAAAGCTCAATGGCTTCAGATTTCAAAACAAATGTAGGTACCAAGGAAGGAAAACTTAATCGATGTGATAATAAAAAGCTGGTAAATATTCTAGACAATCGTGATTATACATCTATGATTGATAAAAAGGATAAACAGAGGAATGAAGCACACCTTTCGTTCATTCATGAAGCAGCTGTCTGAAACTTCTGTAACATATTACAATATGGAGTTTCCCTTATAAATCCCCACTGCCGACGCTGCATCTCAACACGACAATTCTGAGCAAGAATGTTGACATACTCCCTCTCGACGTGATGCTCAAGCGACATTCGGTCTTGACTATCAGGTGGATACTTTTCCTCAAAATTTCTTGATTTCACATAATAATTGACACCCTTTTGAGTGGTGAACAGGAATTCATAGGGATAAGAGTGGGAAAGAGAATATATAGGTTCTGAAGATGGCAAGAAGCTCACAAGCAATATTAACAGCACAGGAAGCAATTGAATCAGGGTCCGTAAGCCACCACCTGAGCCCTGATCAGCCGTTCTATGCCCCACACCAGAACCAAAATTGAAAGTACGAAAATGTGTAGTCGTCGGCGCCATTCCACCAAAGAAGAAGTTTCTAAATATCTCCTCTGCATCAACATCAGCGTCGTAGAACCCATTAAACCCTGCACCATGTCGTGTAGCCCGTCTCTCGTAAACTGGCTCATCCGACCCAACAACATCATATCTTTTCCGACTCTCCTCATTACTTAGACACTGAAATGCCTTAGATACAGCCTTAAACGCTTCTTCAGCTCCAGGAGCACTGTTTTTATCCGGATGGACCTTTAAAGACAGCTTTCTATATGCCTTTCGAACATCCTCAGTATTACAACTCTTCTCCAGTCCCAAAATCTCATAGTAATCCTTCTTCTTCTTAATTTTCCTCACAACCTCAATCTGCTCCTCCGTGTAAGCTACCGATGTCGAAGATTCAGGAGACCCCGATACCGGAACTCTACGGCGAACTGAAGGCTGACCCAATGGGTCGAATGAATAAGTATCAGTCGATCTATTTCCAGATTCACTTTTATCAGCACCCAAATCTTCACCAACGTTCTGAATTTCCGATAAGAGATCGTCAACGGAGAGCGTCGGATCAAGACGACAAGCCTTATTCACAAATTTTAGGGCACGGGTCCGATTCCCAGCTTCCAAAGCTTCTTTTCCGATTCTCAGACATTTCAACGCATCGTCTTTGTTCCCGTCCATGCCGAATATCGCAAAGACCTACCCGCAATTCCCTTCAAACAAAGGGGGAAATCAATTACATTCCTGATCGGAAACTAAAAGAATGAATCGGTGCAAACAACGCAGTAAATCGATTGCGATTGCCGTAAAGCTAACTACACATTTGATCGATAAACTCAAATTCAATCACACTACATGAATCTATTATGAGGATTTGAACTTACAGACGGTGGTGAAAACGACGATTGAAGAATTGAAAGATGTCCTCAACGTGAACGCATCGATGGCTCCTGATAGGGAAATGAGAAATCTAGGGATTGCAGTTCGTGAGGGAAGGATAACAATTTGGGGGAAATTGAGACCGGTTTTAAGTCGAGGGACAATTAAATTTTTTTTTTTTTTAAGTTCATATTGACGGAAGGAGACAAATACCGATTTTTGGTATCGAACCTGTGACGATGATATTGAACTAGTTTACAATCAAACAATGAAACCATTACATCACTGATTCATTTGATAGTCGAGAAACAATTTTAACTCGAGTATAGAATTGCTATATAACATTGCCAATTAAAAATGTTATTGGTTGTATTTATTTATTTTTTATTAAAATATAAATTTAGGCCCCCTTATTATATGGTTTGAAAAATTAGTCTATAGTTTAGAGAGAATTAGAATTCAATAATAAGTATTAAATACATGAAATATCACTATTCATATATAAATGATATAATTTTTTTTTATTATATTAGTCACTTAAATTTAAAGTTAAATTTTTAAAATTATAAAAAACTAAATTCTACATTTTAATTTATAGATAAATGATTACCATGAATTTAATTTAATCACTTTAAATAGTCTAAGACTCACTACTAAGCTTATTCTATGATGGTTATTATTTAATCAATTTTACTAATTAACAAGAGCATGATTCAACTAACTCCCAATCATAACTAAAATGTCATTCTTACATAACCAAAATATTTTTTTAATTTGAGTATCATGTTGATATAAATATAACGGAAGTTATCAAACAAAAATATATATTTTTTAAAAAGTGATCGAATTTAAATAAATATTAAAATAAAGTAATCTATAAACTTTTTTCTAAAATACTAATCTATAATCATTAATACATTTTAGTACTATAATATAAATATTCATTAATATCTTTTTTTTTTTTTTTTGAGAAAGTTAATACCCTTATTTTAAGAAAGTAGGTAACAATAATTAATTGGGATAAATGCACAAACTACCTCTAAACTATAGTATTTGTAATAATTACATCCCTAAACTTTTAATATTTGATTAATTACCTTCCCTCAAGTTTGACAAGTGATGTAATTAAACTCCTATGTCTAATTTTAATACGATAGACCACTCAATTCAACCAAACTCTTATATTTTCGAGTTGGGTTGCAGATTCATTAATACATTATAAATATAAATATTTTTCATCAAATTAATCCTACACTATGTATAAACAAAATACAATCTTTAATCAATTGATTTTAAAAAAATCACTAAGATTAGTTCTATGGTTCATACTTTTATAAAATAAATAGATAATTAAAACATACTATATAGTTCGACCTCCCATAAACAAATAGAATAGTAAAAACAACAAAAACAGATAAGTATAATATGACTAGAGAATCTTTACTCTAACATGCAAGTCATTCAATAATTTTATATTTTCGTTTATTATCACATTACTTTTCAATTATGGATGTTTACGTTTATTGTCAATGTTGCATTTTTTCTTTCTTTCTAGCTGCCAAAGGCCAAGGCTCCTACGAAATGGGAGCTTTTTGCTAAAAAACGAAGTTGGCTTTTTTTTTTTTTTTTTTTTTTTTTTTTTTTTTTTTTGCTGCTGCTGTTTTGTATTGTATTAGAAGATTCATATTTTCAATCCTTCAGCCGTTGACTTTGAATTGACTAGAGCTGAAAGGCTTTGAATTGTGAATTACTTGGGTAAAATTTAATTTTAGTAATTTTTGCAGGTATAGGAAGAAAGAGAAGATTACAACATCGTTCTCTTTACAGTCCCCGTGTTCATTTTCCTCTTCCTAATCTTTCGTCTTGTTGAATGAAGAAATTATGTGTTCAATTCATGATAATCATCTATGACTTATTTAACTTAATTTCTTATGAATTTTTTTGACAACCAAAGGTTGGACAATTTGTCTAGTAAGAATAGTCAAAGTGTTCGTCAACTAGCTTAGACACTCATGAATGTAAAAAAAACTATTGCATACATTTGGTTAATTAAGTTTCTTCAATATTGGATCTTCTCTTATAAACCTATGAATTAGTTTAGTGGTTAAATAAGAGACTTGTAAATCATTAAGTGGTTAAAGGTTCTAAGTCAAATCTATGGTAGTTAGATATCTAAAAATTAGTTTTCTACGAATTATCTTGACAACCAATGTAATAGGATCAAATAATTATCTCGTAAGAATTATTTAGGTGTATAAGCTCGTTCAGGCACTTACGAATATATAAAAAAATTATAGTAGTAAGAGGATGGAACATTTGATCACGACTTGTGTTAAACCCATTGACTCAACACTTTTATTTCCATAAATCCGTGTGGTAAACACATTCACTCGTAGGAATCAATTTCTTATGAGTTACCTTGACAATCTAATAAAATAGGATCCATCACATGGTTGTTTTATAATAATAGTCTAAGTCGTGTAGGGTGACCTAAATATTAACATAATTAAAAAAAAAAAAAAAAAAACCACACTATTATATATAGCTAAATATGATTAAACTCATGCAGCCACGGTCAACAAGCTGCAAACCAAGAAAGTCCTGAACCAACTAATATCGAAGAATTCACATGAGATACTAAACATCAATAAGGTCTTTTTATTTTTACTTTTGATTGAAACCAATATCTTTCTTTGTTGCTCTGTCATGGGAAACTTTGTCTAATGTTCTCAACTAATTTTCTTAACTATATAGGCTGTGAACATGTACAATGTGAAAAAAGAAAAGAGGTGAAAACTTGAGGATAGAAAGCCCTCGTCATCGATCAAGTTGAAACAAAATTCATCATAGAGTGACTCAAATGGTTAAAGAAAGTCTTGAAGTGCTTAAAGTAATAGGTTCAATCAATGGTGGTCACCTACCTAAAAATTAATTTCTTACGAGTTTCCTTGACATTCAAATGTTATAGGGTCAGGCTGTATCACGCGACATTAGTCGACGTGCACGCAAAATGGCCCGGACAGTCGTGGATATAAAAAAAAAAAAAAAAAAAAAAAAAAAAAAAAAAAAAAAAAAAACCCAACCCCCAAAAACCCCCCACCCCAACCCCCAA
>JBBMKA010005290.1:0-11721 GCA_037833695.1 Sechiopsis laciniata | reverse complement strand
TTATTATTATTATTATTATTATTATTATTATTTATTCAAGTTTCTTATAGTTGCAAGTATAATTGAGGATATATATAACTTAAACAAGTTGTGTTTAGCATGATCAGAATATGCCAAGTAGCTTGCCATAGTTGGAAAAAGTATTGCAGTTATATATAACATACAAGATTTGGAGTTGTGGTTTTTCCTTGTGTTAAAATTATAAAATCTACATGAAATATTAAGTTATGATTTGGACCAAAATATCTTCAATTTTACCTTCTGGATGGGTGATTGCCATATCTTCCAGCTCAAGGCTGACTGTAGTAGGTCTTGCTTCACCATTGCCCAATTTCTTGAAGATGGAAAGTAGCATCAGGTTAATGCTAGCACCGAGATCACATAAGGCTCTCCCTCGAGATTTTCCTCCTATCGAAATAAAGAATTGTGAATGCCTCAGGGTCTCCCTCTTTGACTGGGAGTTTCTTTCTGACCGTCGAACTACATTCCTTAGTTAATGTTACACTACTACAAAAAAGACAATACTTGACGTCTGGTGAATGTCAAATACATTGTTATATATGACTTTGAACTCCTTAAATTTGCTTTTCCCAGCTAAGGCGTCATTTAAGAATCTCGCGTAGTTGGGTATTTACTTTATTTCATCGATCAAAGGAATGTTAATGTGAATCTTCTTCAAAATATACAAGAATTCTCATAATGAGTCTCATTTTGCCTTTCTTTAACCGTTTAGGATAGGAAGGTGGTGGTCGATATAAGGTAGAATCTCTACAACGGGATCTTTTCTGATGCTGACATTTCTTCCTTTTCAGCTATATTAATGCACTCAGTCCCCGCACCCAGTTTCAATACGACTTCTAGCGGTTTCTTGGTGTTAAGCCCTTTCCTCTCTTCAAGAACAATCTTTTTCTCACTTGTAAGGGATTGTTCGCTTCTTACTGCAATGATATATACCTGTTCATTCCTTTCCCTTTTTTATGATTCCATATCTGAGGGAAGCTTACCAAGCGGTCTACTATAGATGTTTGAAGCTATTTGTTCTATTTAAAGTTCAAGATTTCTAATGTCAGTTTGTTGATTTTGCATCACTACATCATTAGTAACCATGTAATCCTTGATTAATGTCTTCAACGATGTTCTAGGAACATGTTGGTTCTGCACATGCTTTTGATAATTCTGGGCTCCATATCATAACTATTGTTGCATTGGTTATGTCCTTGATTATTGCTGGAAGCATGGCCTTGCCCTCCCTAAGAGAAATTTGGATGTTGCTTCCATCTCAGATTGTTTGTATTGGAGTAAGAGTTATTTACTAGCTTCTTATTGTACAAATTCCCAATATACATTACTGGGGCTAGGTTGTGGCTATAGTAGTTATACATATGCTCTCCTCCACAATATATGCAGCTTTCCACAAGTAACTAATTTATCATTTAAGCTTTCTGAATGTTTTTCGCATTACCTATCTGCAAATTCTTCAATTTGTTTGCCATAGTTGCTTTAGTCTTTTGGGTCAATGGTAATCTAATTATATCCAGAGTATTCATCGAGAAAGCAATAATATTTTTGTTCAGCAATGCGATTAAACATTTGGTCTATGCAGGATAATGGAAAGTAATCTTTCTTGTGGCTTTATTCAGCTTCCTATAATCCATACATACCCTCCAACCTGTTATTATTCGGGTCGCAATTAACTCATTTTTCTCATTCTTTATCACTGTCATGCCTCATTTCTTAGGCATGCATTGCACTGGATTTACCCATTTACTATCAGATATGGGATAGATAGCTCATGCATCCAGCCATTTGATGATTTCCTTTTTCACAACTTTTTTCATTTCAGGGTTTAAATGCCTTTGATGCTCCACAAATCTCCTAACATACTCTTCAAGGTTTATCTTGTGCATGCAGAATGTTGGGCTGATCCCTTCTATGTAAGCAAGTGTCTATCCAATCGCTTTCTTATGTTGTCGTAATAATTTCAACATTGATTCTTCATATTGCAGCATTAGCTTTGACAATAAGATGATTGGACATGTCTCTCCTTTTCCTAAGTAAGCGTGCTTAAGATAAACAAATAGCGATTTAAGCTCTAGAGTAAGGAGAATTTTGATTAAAGGTCTTAAAGGTGGGCTTACTCTCACACTTAGCTCCAACATGTCGAATTGATTTATAGTAGCTAGAATGCTACACGCTTCCAATTTTTCACCGCTTTCTGAATATCCCTTTTCTTTAAAGAGGTCGTCCAAACATTCTGGTTTTCCAATGTGGTTGCCTTCAATAGCTTCCTTGATAGTTGTATCCATGATGCTAATGAGCGAGCATTCCTCTATATTCGTGGGGAATTTCATTGGGTCAAAGATGTTGAACTAGATTTGTTGGTCGTTCACTTGTAATGTAATCCTCCCCTCGTAAACATCTATTAAAGTTCTACCCTTTTTAAGAATGGTTGCCCCAAGATAATGGAGACATCCTTATATGTATCATAGTCCAAAATTATGAAATCTGCTGGGAAGATAAATTTATCCATTTGAACCAGAACATCTTCAAATTTTCCTGCCAGATGAGTGATTAATCTATCTGCCAACTGAAGCATCACTGTGGTTGGTCTTGCTTTGCCAATGCCAAATTTCTCGTAAATTGATAAAGGCATTAGGTTGATGCTAGCACCAAGATCGGACATGGCTCTTCCTAGTTGGTTTTCTCTTATCCTGACAGGTATGGTAAAGGCTTAAGGATCTCCTTCTTTGATTGAGATTTTGTTTCTAATTATTGCACTACATTCCTCGTTTAAGGATACAACATTGAATTCCTCGAATTTACTCTTTTTAGTGAGAGCATCTTTTAGAAACTTCATATAATTTGGCATTTATTTCAACGCATCCACTAATGATATATTGATGTGAATTTGTTTCAGGATGTCTATAAATTTCTCAAAATGCGTTTCATCATGTTTCTTCTTTTTCTTCTTCAGCCTTTAAGGATATAGGGTTGGTAGTGGTTTATATATTGACATTGTTTTTTCTACTTCTCTACTAGATAACTCCCCATTTTTGATTATGAGATCTTCTATTATAGGGTCTTTCCTTAAGTGGCCGATTTCTCTTTTTTTATGAATGCAAAGGCTTTCGTCAGTGATTTTCCTTTTCGCGGTGCGCTCCGCATCTGACTCTAAATCATCTTCATCTTGAATATTTGCCCTCTCACCCTTTCATAATATTCTCTTATTCGTCATTCTTCAATGAGTGGTTTTCCACTACACAACCCTACTTCTTATACTTGTTCCCTCCCTTTGCGTTTGAATGATTTAGTATCTGAAGGTAACTGTTTAAGTTGTCTACTATGCAATTCTAAAGCTAACTGGCCCATTTGCATCTCCAAATTCCATACAGTAGCTTGTTTACTTTGGAACATGGCGTAACTCTTTGTGACATATTCCTTGAATAGGCTTTTAAGTGCGTTCTAGAAATATGTTGGGGTTGTGCTGGCTTTTGGTAATTTTGGTTTTGCGAATTATTGTAGTCTTACAAATTTTGATTTCCAAATCCAAGAGTTAGATCATCCTTTATTGGCCTTGTGGGTTGCTAGAAGTATTTCCTTGTCCTCCCTAAGAGAAATTAAGATGTTGTCACCATCCAAGATTATAGGTATTTAAATAAGGGTTATTCACATGTCTTGGATTGTGTACATTTCCAATGTACATGACTTACGCATGGTTATGGGTCAAAGATCGTAAGTATGGCCTTCTCCATAATATACACAACTGTCCACTGACGTATGGCTAATGATGAACACATTTTGCATATTTGCAACTTTCCCCATCTGAAGATTTTTTAATGTGTTAGCCATTGCTACCATTTGCGCTTGAATTGCTGATATCGCATCCACTTCAAGCTTTCCATTCTTTTTCTCTGTACCTCTCATTTGATTTTCCCAATGGTCGTTGTTCATCGACATGGTCTCTACAATGTCGTACGCTTTGTTATACGTTTTGTGCAGCAAGGATCCACTTGCAAAAGCATCAAACATTACTCTATTGGTCAGATTCAACCCATTGTAGAAGTATTCCATCTGGATAGCATATGATAGACCATAATATGAGCATTTCCTGATGAGTTCATTGTATCTTTCCCATACTTCACTGATAGATTCGTCTTCGAATTGCCTAAATCCTACAATTTCATGCCTTAAATCATTATTTCTCGTAGGAGGAAAGTATTTCATGAGGAACTTTTATGTTAAAGTGGCCCATGATGTTACCGATCCAGAGGGTAACGTATCTATCCAGTGTTTCGCCCCATCTCTTAAGGAGAATGGGAACAATGTTAATTGCAGCTCATCCGATGAAACATTAAGAATTATAAATGAATCACTAATTTCTAGAAACGAAATGTTTGTGACGGCCTTCAGATGACAATCCATAGAACTGGCCGATGGATTGGAGCATTTTAAACATAATAGGTTTAAACTCGAATGATCTCGCTCTAATATGAGGTTTTACTACACCAGGATTTAACTCGTTTATTCTCGAGATAGCGTACTCTCGTATGACTTTGTCTCTCTCGTCCTCAGCATGGACTGGAATAGCTGGCAGATTAATGCCTCTTGCATTATCTATGTTAGGTCCAGGCGGATATAGAATTCTTGCTCGATTCTAAGGATCATTGGGTGGAAGGTTATCTTGATTAAGCTCCATCTTGCTTCTTTGATCTCTCAACCTTCTCTGAGACGAGGTCACGCCCCTGCCCGAGGCTCACCGCTAGCCTGAGGTTCCGTCCTGATTTGAGGCTGAATCCTTATCAGAGGCTTCTATTCACTGTCACAGCAGTGTTGAGTTGGTTGATTAGTTCCCGTAATTGATTAATGGTCTCAGCCATCTCTTGCACTTTCCTCTCTAATGCTGCCACATTTAGATCCACCGGGTTCTCCACTATTGGCCTCTATTCCACTTCGGGCGCAAGGTGGATTTCAGGATTGTCCTCCACATCAGGTCTGGTTGGTACCCTCCTGCGAGCTTTCTCGTTATCTGACTCCCTATTGTTTACATGATTACTGTGACTAGCGCTATTCACGCTAAGGCTTAAATTTTGACGTCACATAGCTAACTTTGGGATAAAACACGTATCGTCCCCACAGACGCCAATTGTTGATGCCAAATTTTGGCCCTCCGTATCAACCGTGAATTTATTTAGATTTGGGAACGTCATGCCTACAAAATAAAGATTAGAACTGGGCACTGGTGTGGTACAAGCCACATGGACTCCGATACCAAAGTCAATATTCGATGGGTAAGGTTTCAGAGAGAGTTTGTAACTTCTAAGGTTCGAATTAGCTTGCTTCCAAAATTGTTCGCGAGGTCTTTTGTAGGAGTCGATGTAACTGTTTTTCTCGATCTCTTCTCCGCGTGCAAGCGATCGTAGGGTGGGTGCCCAGTCGTCGTGTCCGTACAACATAGGGTGAACCCACGTAACGCTTAACTGTGAAGACATGGAAAGGGTAAAGCACGAGCCACAATTACCAGGCTTGTTTCGGGTCCATTACGGCGTTACGGTTGGCTTTACCTTGAGCTGAAAAACCTCCTACAACAACTTTGAATTGAGGCAAGCACTTTCGACTCAGGCGCGAATTTACAATAAACCAACAACACTATAGTTAGAAATATTCGAGAAATAAATAACGTCAAAACATCAAAAGCTTAAGGGAGTCAATGGTACCACGATCACTTACTCAAACCAAGCTGGTAGCCTTAAATCCAAATCTTGCCCCTCTCCTAGCCCTTTGGGTTTCGATAACCAGCCACCAAAAGATCAAACTTCTAGTTGAATGTCGGCCTGATCGAAAACGGAAAAAGAAACAAGAATGAAAACTAACCTCTTCAACCCCGACGCCCTAACTTATTCACAATCGAATAAGAACAATGAAATTTGGATGCTTAGACTCTGGCAATGAAGAAAAAAACTTAAAGGAAAATCACACGATTCATTTGTTCCAACAATACGATTCATTTGGGAAAATCACACGGCTTCAAATGAATCTAAATTGCAAAATGGTCCTCCAAGTTACCCGTAACCCTCCATTAAACCCCATCCAACTTTAATTCCCTTTTTAAATTGACCCCAATTGATTAATAATAATTCAATTTTAGTACATGGAAATATAATGTTGGAGATATTGTCCCAAGAAGAGTATCTCCAACAATTAGAGATATGGATTACTCCTATCATTATTAATTAATTTTGAGATGTGAAATTTCATATTCTCTAATATAATGTAAAGGCTTTTCTTTATTAGAAATTAATAAATTTAATTTCTCGATATAGTCCCCTTTTAGGCATTTTTCATAGTATGTTTGTACTCACCATTTTCCTTTCTTTCTTATAGGTACTAAACTATACCATTGTGGCTTACTAGAGGCATGTTGAGATCGTGGCACAATACCGTTTTCCCTTTTACATTTATTTCTCGTTCTTTTTTATATTTAAACTGTGTTGTGTTAATGATATTTTCTATTGTTTTGATTATGATCCATAAAGTATTAATTTATTTAATTTTCAATGACATAAATGAGGCTTTAAAAAAAAAAAAAAGAAAGAAAAATTGTGTGTTTTGTTATAATATTTAGTGTGGTATTTAATGCATACATTAGTACCATCCCATTTCTAATATTTTAAGAAGTTGGACACTCCAACTTTTAGAATATTTCTATTAAATTTTTTGATGGATATTATTTTTATTATTTTTTAAATCATTGAGCTGTTAATTTTGATTTTGATAAGTTCGTACCATTAATAACTCGCAATGAGCATGTCATAAGAGAATAAATAACTGAATAAAAATAGGAACATAAATAAAAAGGGGAAGAAACATCCTAATATTTTTTTTTTTTGATTCCGATGATTATAAAAAATCAACTATTTTGTTTTAGTAATTACCATCAAACGGTTGAGTCGATGAATTTTGTAAATTTGCAAGTAAATAGAAAAAAGAAGAAGGTGAGAGAAAAGTAAGCGATATAATTAAGATAGTTTTATTCTGTTGATAGATAATAGACCATACATAGCAATGTATGCATCATAAGCCAGTGGTTAGGTTAGTAAGCTTCGATACATTCGAAAGCCGAGAGGCTAGGGAGGCCGACCCATGGAACGATTATCTCAGCCCGATGGGTCTTAGATACCCAATGGCCATTGACATATACTTCAGCATGAAGCGTAAGGCGGTAGGTCTTCCCGTCCGGCCCGACTGTAATCGTACCACTGATTATACCTTTCAACCTAATAGTAGGGCCAACCCTCTTGCAATGCTCGGCAACTGCGAAATTCGCCAACTCTATACACACCGAGTCAGCGATATTCGCAACCGTTTCGACCACTTGAGAACCCACATGCAGGGCAGCTCCTGCAGCTCCGGCCACAGTTCCTGCTGCAGCTCCTACAAGTCCTGTGATAAGTCCTAGAGTCATTCTTACCTTTAGCTTTGGCTTTGTTGACAAACTTGGTAGTTTTAATGCTTACTAGTTTGCTCTCCACCATTTGTATAAATACTACTCTTTCAATAGCTTATGTAGCTTGAGATAACTTGGAATTTATTCATTATGCAACCATTTGCCATCCTAATTGACCAAAATAAGGATTATATTTCCAAAATTAAATAAACGAAATTTAAGTATGCTTATACCATGAAAAACTTCATCCATCCGGATAATTTTTTAATAATTACTTTTTGTTTTTTGTTTTTTAATGTTTGGTTTTTGAAAATTAAGTCTATAGTACATATATTTATCTAAGAATTTTATGCCAAGTCATCTACTTTGTACCCACGTTTTACAAATTAAACCATATTTTAGAAACTTACAAACAAACTAAAAATAAAAAATAAAGCTAAAACTAGTCTTTAGAATTTAATTAAGAATTTAAATGTTTCCTTACCAGAATTAAAATATTAATATTGTAGAGAAATTAGGAGAAAATCAATTTTGATTTTGAAAAACAAAAAATTAAGACCTTGTTTATAACTTTTTTTTTTTTTTTTTTTTTTCGTTTTTGATTTTTGATTTTTTGTTTTTGATTTTTTGTTCTAAAAAATACAAATCATACATGTTTGATAACTGTTTTTTGTTTTTAAAAAAAACTAAAAACTAAAAATGCATTTACTAATGGTTTTTGGTATTTTAAAAAATAAAAAATTATTATTTTTAATATTTAATAAAATAAAATTATTTTAGAAAATTATTGATCTAATGAACCTCAAATTTGCGGGTTTGAACTTTATTTGAAGTGTGTTTTGTCACCTTTCTAGCATTTTTTTCAAAAAAAATAAAAATAAAAACAAAAACTGATTTTTTGAAAGTTACTTTTTTTTAGTTTTTAGAATTCTTTAATATTTTTAAAAATTTATAAAATTTTAAAAACAAAAACCAAAATTGATTATCAAACAAACTGGTTTTTAAAAATTTAAAAACAAAAATTAAAAACAAAAAACGAAATAGTTAACAAATGGGTCAATAATAATCAAATATGGTCTTACTTTTTTTTTTTGGTATAGTTTTCATCACTTTAAGTAAAATATTTGATTTTCTAGCAAAATTCCAAATTCAAAAAACAAAGGTTTTTAAAAATTATTTTTTTTCTTAAATTTCCAAACATTACTTGATAATTTAATAGCATTAGTAAAAGAAAGAAACAAAACAATAGATTCAAAGTAATATTATAGACTTTTTCAAAAAGGGAAAAAAAAATAAAAAGGAGTAGTATTATAGATTGAGTAATACTTACCTACCACCTTAGAACTACATATTTTTATTTTTTTTAAAAAAAAAAACTGACTTTGATTAATGGACATAGAAATATTAAAGTAGAGAGAGAAATGCAAAAAAGTAAAAATATGTAATTTTAAGGATGGGTAAGTATTTCCAAAATAAATTTTTCAAAAAAAAAAGTATTTTCAAAATACTTATCCACCCTTAAGTAAGTATTGTTCTTATAAATTTATTTTGAAAATTGGTCTTTCAAAAAAAAAAAAAAAAACTTAGAAAAGTGAAAATAATTTTTTTTAAAAAAAAAAAAAAAAAAAACTTTAAGAAAGTAATTAGAAAGCTTTTTAAATATTAGAAAAACTCATTTCTCATTAAAAGTTATAAAATTTGTAGATTTTTTTTTTATAAAACAATATTAGGGAAGGGGAAATCAGCTCTGCTATTGTTGGCATAAAATTTATAGATAGAACACCCTCATATATGTATTAATTATTAATATCGTATTTATTGTTAATATAAAAAATATCATTAGTATCGTACTTAAATAAAATACATTTTTATTCTTCGGTAATTAACTAACATACCGTATTTATAAGTAAGGATCGTTGCTTCATAAACATGTTTTTTTTTATTTGTAATACTAGTATTATTAAATTGATGAAATTTGTACGAGTTTTTATGATATTAAAAAGTTCGTATATTAATTAAGGTATTAATGAGTTTTGATACGTTTAACTACAATATTTACAAAATACTAACTAAATAAACTGTATTATGATTACATACTAACATTATGTATAAGATGTAACAAATACTCGATGTAAATGGTAATACAAATTTGTTATATAAAAACTCACAAACAATATAAATGAAGTATTGTAATAAATACGACATATTTATTCCATTTATATTATAATATAATATTAGTATTCATGTTTGCTATGTGTATAATAATATAATATTATAATAAATTCGTATTATTTTCATATTTTCATCCATGCAAATTTAGGTTTTCAATACATATAATATCATTTGGACAAAAATACCGTATTTATTGGTTGGAATTAGCATATTTTTCGAGTAAGAACCAAAAAATGAAACCCTTGGTAACAAGGAAGATTTAGAAAGGTTTTTTTTGGGAATAAATGAATGTGAGAGAAGAAAGAAAATATATATAATATCCTAGGATCAAAATAATCTACTTGATTAATTAAGTAAAAGAAATATTTAATGTTTCCTAATTTTAAAAATCTATATAAATTACTTTATAATAAATTGAAAAATAAGATTGTAATTAGTTATTTTTGCCTAGATTTGTAATTAGTTTCTTAAAATAGATCATCCACTACAATTTTTTTTATTGTTAATACTACTATTAAATATTATTAATAATACATAAATACGTATAATTTATAAAAAATAAAATAAAAATATTTGAATATGTTACATATTTATCATTATACAAGTAATAAGAACATACCCAATGTATTTACTTTTATAATTAATATAGCTTGATTTTTTTTTTTTTTTTTTAGATTATAACAATTGGAAGTGGGAGATTTAAGCTCATGACTTCTTAGTCATTGAGTCAACACTAACGCTACTGAGCAACTGTTCATATTGGTGTATATTCTTGAATACTTTGTATATGTTAAATTCTAAATTATATACTAATTATCATAAATGATATCAGTGTGAGTATTGTAGATAAGATAGTATTTTCCTCTTTTATCATTACAACAAGTTTCTTAATATTTTATCAAAAAATAATTTTGCTAATCTTTCTTAATATTGTAAAAAACTCAATAAAAAGTTAAGGTTTTGTTTGCTAACCGTTTGGTTAAAAAAAACAAAAAAAGCTTGTATTTACTCAAATTTTCTACGCGCGTGATTTCATTTTTCGATAAGAAGCTAGAAAGTATGTAAATTTTAACCAAACTTCATAAACCAAAATAAGTATTTGTAAACCAAAATAATTATATATATATATATATATATATATTTATTTATTTATTTATTTATTTATTGAGAATAAAGGTTAATGAAAATTATATATGATTAATGAATTATAAAAGTAAAATATGGTATGTCTTGCAAAATTACACAAAGTACTCATGGACTAATATAGATTGCCACCGACATCAAAAAGGAAAAAAGAAATAAAGAGAATGTTTTTTTATAGAATAAATAAAGAGAGGAATTAGAAGAAACAGATTGTATAAAAAAAAAAAAAAAAAAAAACAATAATAAAAGATTGAAATTTGAATTTTTTTAGTACAACAAATTTGGGGGAGGACACCAACAAATCCTACCTAGACTACTCACATGTAGGGTGTGTTTGTTTTTTGGACATGAGGAGTAGTTAATAACCACTCCTCAACAACTCCTCGTTTATTTTTTGTAGTAAACAACCATTCTTAACCCTTCTTCAATCACTCTTTAACCACTTTTCGAATTATATATATATATATATATATATATTTAAAAAAACTCTTTTATCAAATTCCACATTAAATCTCATCAAATTTATATTTTAATCTCGGCTAACATTAATATTAAAATATTTATTTTTTAAAAAAATTTTAACTCTATTGAAAAAGTCAATAGCGTGTTAGCTTGGTTGTAATCTAATTTAACACACAATTCGATTTTAAAATGAATTATTTCATAAAAAATTATCAATGAATAATAATTTTAATTCATAAAAAACCTCATTTTTTTAATAAAAAATTTCATGTAAACATATTTCTAAAATTATGAAAAATTAATAAGAATAAATTTGCAAATGAAATATAGTAATAAATTAATAACACATACTAAATTTTAATTGTATTATCGTTATAAAGATTAAAATTTGATATTTAAAATTAAAAGAATCAAAATTAAATTAAATTAAAAGTAGATTAAATTGACATTTTAGTTATTTTATTTTTCTAGTAGTTAATATTTTAAAAAATAATAAAAAT